>JAQGBA010000698.1:0-25988 GCA_034698125.1 Prionchulus punctatus
TCTTAGTGTTGTCCTATCAGGTGTGAAATGATTCAAATTGGTATCTCTGTGAACTAGTAAAAGAAATTATTGTTATTCGGTGAGAATTTTTTCAAAGACAATAAACAACTAGATACCTCGACTATAGTGGACATCATTGATGTTATCAAAATGTGCAGGCATGGTTCTTGGCAAAACTGTCATACCATCTGCGTAATTTCTTTGCCTTGCCGCACTTTGTTGGGATTCAACTGGCTCATTTATGGTTCTTTTTTTCCTTCCAATGCACTGAAACATAAACTTTCATATGTGCTCATTTCCAGAAATATTCTTTATAATTTAATTTTATTTGATATTTACTCCATTGGGACCCTGAGGTCCAGGAAGACCTGGCATACCAGGAAAGCCCTAAAAAACAGCTAAAGTTTGTTAATAGACATGCTTTCATCGCAAACTTACATCATTTCCCCGGTCTCCTTTCAATCCCTAAACACATAAGTCGAATGATAATTTTCTTCAAAAGGTGTAAATTTCTTGTTTTATTTTTACGGGTAGTCCCGGCGTTCCCGGAGGACCCCGATCACCTTTCAGACAAGATCCACGCGATTCGCAAATCTAAAGATTGAATTTTGAATTACTGGTGAATATTTGTTTCACAGTCAACGAATTTTACAATACATTATTGTTGCTGCGCAATAACTCTCTGTGACACTCGTAAAGTTGATTAATTCTCGATATGTCCATTTTGCTTAAACCATCCGATTCGATCAAAACTCCTCTTCGATGTGGTATTAAAGTGAAAAGCCCAACTTCTTTAGCGTACGCGTCACTTTTATAATGCATGATGCTCGTAAAGTCGTATTCAGTGCCGAAATGTGTTGCATTGTGAAAGTCACGCTTTTGAAAATTGTGATGTTTAGTTTCCACAATATTAGAAAAAAGAACCATTATGTATTTATCACGATCCATTCGCGTATGTTCGTGGTAGAATCCCAGCGCGTGCATTAATTCGTGAAGAACTAAATCTTTTAAAATACATCGATCGTGAAGGCGGAGAGCTCGAGGACCATTGTTTTCGTATCCAATCGTCGACTGACACGAATAGTGGTTTGAAATTCTCATGATTTTCAGATACGTACCTTCTAAATTTCTTTTGACGAATCGCACACATGTTGTTTTTTCGATTTCTCTCATAGCTAGTTCGATGATATGTTTCTCAGCACCATAAAAGTTATCGGATACTGTGTAGGGTACTTGAGCATTTGGCCAACGTCCATAGTTCCAGCGAAAAGCCACGTCTTGAGTTTGGCTAGAGCTAGGAGATTGGTCGGTACCAATAACGTGCAATGGAACGCCAATTATGTCTCCTTCGAATAGGTGGCCATCATCGACAACTTCACCGAGCTGTAAAAAATTATGGTGTGACAATGAGAAAATCAAAGATCGAAGATGGTTAAAATTGATTGTGCAGGTTACTTCAGTTTCGTTTATTGCTAAAATGCATAGAAACAAAGTGGATAAAGGCAACAAAATTTTCAAGTTCATGATAGAAACCATTCTCGCTGTCAAGAATTCAAAAATGCCAAACAATTTACGAAATAGTAAAACAGTTGGATCAAATAGTTATATCCGAAAGCATTGAATCAAAATGTGATATGCTTTAGGTCGTATTTGTTAGCTGATACGTCATCAAGTATTATTTTTCGCTCAGTGGCGTTATCAGGTTACACTTGCTGTTTCATTAAGAAGAACCTGATGCTAGTATTACAACTGACAAACTATTAAATTGCATTTACTAGCTCTGTAGTAGACGCGCACAGTTGATGGGAAAACCCACAGTGTATGTTTTACAGACGATTTAGTCGGTACATGTAATTTTCTCATCAAAGTTATGTGGCATGCTGGTTTGTTGAGACTAAATAAATGTCGTGGGAGTTTGTGTTATTGACTGGATAGTGCGCACGTTGGCTACTCCAAAATGGTGATCATTCTTGGTTTAGAAATGGCACCAATATCTGTGCCCATCCAACGGCGATTGCAGATGCTAGCCACAGTGCGGTATATTTCCACTCATTTATTCTTTCTGTTTTTACCATTCATGATTGTATACTGGCTTCCGAACCAAGCATGGTGGATCGCAACTCTGTACAGTGTATGGCTATTCTACAATTACGACAGGCCGAGCTGGGGCAGTGGATAATCAAAGGCATTTCGATTGAGTGTCATATGGCGATACATGGCTGACTACTTTCTGGCGAAATTAGTCAAAACTGTACCATAGACTTGGATCCTAACAGAAATTACATTTTTGGTTATCATCCTCATGGAGTAGCGAGTACTGGAGCCATCGTCAATTTTGCAACTGATGGGACAAATTTCAGCGAGAAGTTTCCAGGTATTAGTTCGCCTCTGTGTGCACTCAACATGCAGTTCCCGCTTCCTTTCCGCAGAGAATTTTTAATGTTCTTGGGTAAGTCCAATACCTAACTTTTATTTTAATGATGTAATGAATGCAAATGAAGGGATCTTCAATGATTCAATCGATCCCGTCGATAATTAACGAATACTATGAAAAAACTCTATGTCCCCATCAGAGTTAGCAATGGCATCTTCGGATCTGCCGAGATATATTTGCATGTGAAGACGAAAACATTTATGGCACAATTTCGAAAGAATGGAACTATTGTCCAAATAGAGTGAAGAAATCTTTGACAAATTGCATGATCATTCTTATTAAATTTTTCAGGTAATAACCCTGAGAAAACAGTTGACCTTCTATTCTCTGTACGAATCGAAAGTTTATTTGGAACTTCGGCTTTTCCATTCAAACACATTTCCAGTTATTGGGAAAAATACAGCGATTGCAATTGTAAAATGGAATTTAACGTTTTTTATGTTAGCGGGAAGCAAATGAAGCGTTACTTTGTGAGGAAAAAAGCAATACACGATTATTACTTCCTTCAATCAAAATTGCTCACAGTTTTTCGATTTCCATCCATGAAATTCAATCCTGGAATATTTCGTTATCGAACTGGGTCTCTGAATAATCTGTATCCTTTTAAAGATACGTGGACGTTGCGAGACTTATACACCTTTTGTTAAGTGAAATAGGAATTAAAAAATGCAATAAAGATTCAGTGGAAGTAAAAAAAAATAAAGCAGAATCTTATTCTTATAATCTTAATGCATAATAATACGGAAATTGAAAGAAGACTCCTGATTTTGTGAGGCAGGGTAAAAAGTATGACTTTACTAGATTGCAGTATGCTATGGGAAGTTGACTGATGAATAGTGATTGGGATGTTTTGAGAATTTTGCAGGTTGTCATTTAAATTTCATTTGCACTTATTGGCAAGTGGTTTTCGACAAAAGTCTTGATATAAGACAAAATGTTATACATCAAGACAGAAAATATTAGAACTATTGTTGCAGGGAAATTCTCTGAAACTGAAAATCTTTCAGTAAATTCAGCTGACTGGAGAATGTGTGTCCAGCTTTTTAAACGCAATTCCTGCCTGTTTGGAACCACATGGAATGCAAATACAATACTAGCTTGTTTTCAAGCGAACATCAGATAACTTTGGTTGAGAAAGGTTTTATTTTATGTAGGGGAGGGGTGTTTATTCGTCTTTAACTCACCAAATTGTTGCCGATTCTTGATCTTTGATTATTTTGTAAATTTCAGTGGATCTGCAGGGACTGTTGCTAACTGTGGTGAATATGCTTTTTCTGATTATTAATTGAAATTGTCTGATCCATTGACAGGTCTTTGGGGCGTGATCCGAGCAAGTTGTAATGGTCGCTTGGTTGCCTTATATAAAATGCTAACATCTGCAGGGAAGATTGGCAAAAGGCAACTTGCTCACAATATCCATTGACTAGCTTAACTTTATCCTTTGCATACATTTCATCCAAATTACTGTTTATAGTGTCCGCTTTACCGCAAGCTATGCTTATGGTTGACAAAGGTTCAGGTTTTAATTTGTTTTTTGAAAAGAATTAATGATGTAAAAGTGATTGTTATTAAAAAATTACTTATTTCCACTTTGGCATCTCCTGCAAGTTATCATCTTTAACCAGGGGTATTCGTTGGTCAGCAATGTAGTATACAATTTCAGTTCAACAAAAACAGGCAATCTTTCTTGATTGTTTTTCGGACGAATTGGATATTTCGTTGAATGTGATGCGACATCTTGTGGCAAATAATGCTGCATTGAAATATGCATTCATGTACCCAACATTTGACGTAGCCTATTTGTAAAATTCTGTTGATCCAATTCAAATTTTGTTTGACATATGTAACTGTACAACCTTTTCCATAATTATTATTCGGCCACATCCTAGAGTTTCGCTACTGATAAGAACACCAAAGACAATTCGAGTGTTATCAGCCATCTTGGCAAAAATTGGAGAACCACTATCTCCCTGCAAATATTTATAGTTTGACATATCATTCAATTGGTACATTGTCACGATTGTCACGTGTAGCAAACTATTATGCTCCATACCCCCTCCAGATTTGCATTTGCGTTCAGTGCATAATTTGTGATTATCAGTAACTTTTAAGTGAAGCACAGCTTTTTACCTACACTATTCCGTGAAGCACGATTTGATTTTAGATGATGCCCGACGAAAGTTTAGTGAAAAGTTAAGTCTATTGGGAATCGATTTGAAAGACATACACTTATCTCATTTGGAATTTGCCATTGACTTGGTGAATTCGACTGACAAATTGCACACATCGTTCAATAATTTAGCGAGCCCACCGGACTTGAAACCACTGAAATTTCAGGATGAAGAGATGGGATCGAAATGAAGTGTTCGGCCAATATACAGTTCAAAAATTTACCAACTTCGCATTCCTTAAATCGTTTGCACAATTTACTACAGTTAGTTCAGGGAATATTCGCATGGATAAAGGATTGGTGGTTGCAGGTGGTATACAATGCACATGGAAAGATAACTATCACCAATTAGCCTTTGCAAACAGAAAAAGAATTTCGATGAATAAACAAGCCAACTATAGCGAGTACATAAAAGACAAAAATGGTCGAATCTTAACTGAAGATGATGCCGTACAGAACAGATGATGGAAGAACGAAAATTCAACTCTATTGTCGTTTTAGTCCGACCGTTGCTTCTTTATGGAATTCATATTCCGAATCAAATGAACATTTTCTAGAGGTCTTCAATATGAAATGCATCCGCCGTATATTGAAAATTAAATGGTTTGATGATATCGAATGATCGAATCATGAAATCACACGATGTTAAAAGGATCGGAAGCATTGTATCTCACAAGGGAAGGTGCCTAAGTGGTCCGCGCCAATTGAAAAAGAAAAAATGCAGAAGTGTAGTTTGAGTGTCTAATTTTTATGTGTCATCAGTACATGCAAAAATATTCTTCTGAAATAACATAAAAATTAGAATTTTCATTGGTCATTTTCTGACCAACGGCAGAAAATCCTCAGGCCTCTATAAATTTTAGTAATTGTAACACACATATGTAGCTACACTTCTGCATTTTTTGTTTTTCAATTGGCGCGGACCACTTAGGCACCTTGCCTCGTCAGTATTGGCTATCATAGCTGGGGAAGATGTACTGAATGCCAGACGATTGACTTCCAGCGAAAGCATTTATCTATCAACCTTCAGGCGCTTATAGCCGTGGACGTCCACAGGTGTCACTAGTGTATATAAATCGCTGTATCATTATTGTTAAACATTATTTGTTATTTGTAGTAAAATTGTGTTTTCTGTATCATAATTTGTTGTTAGTATTTTGTCTATAGTTTACTATTTTGCTTTCAGGAATGTTAACGAGTCGTTTTAGTTCATGTTGTCCAGTTAGGAGTTGTTTGCCGTTTTCAGGTTTCGTAGGACTTGGGTTGAGTAAGGTTGCAGCACGTGACGTCGGATTTACGTCACAATGGACAAGGGTCACCGTTAAAAACTCGTACGAGTGAGGTTTCACGTGGAAGTGACCTTGCACTCGAAATTCGTTAAAGCAAGGAGCTCTCGACCATATAACGCAGCTGGTTTGAGCTTGCACCGGGTCTACCTCCGCCGCATACATATTTTTGCACCGTTCGCTAAAAGACCACGGTCCGAGGATTGGAAGTCCGAAGCCGTGCTGCGACCTTACCCAACGTCCGTTCATTGACGACCTAAAACGAAATCTCTCGTGCACCTTATAAATCGTTGTTCTTGCTTGAATTTAACGTATAGATGTGCGAATTGAAATCAGTATTTTATTAAATCCTTTACTTCTCCTCTTTGACTGACAATACAAGTAAATCAGAAATACATATTCACAAGGAAATCTCCTGAAGACAAGAACTTTTATAATAAATCATCATAACGAGAAATAGGACGTGACACAGGCAACTTGGATTGCCTTCATCGAGAAAGATTTAGACAAAACAATAATTTCAATACACTTACCATAGTTGTGAATGAAGAACTATGGAACAAGATCTTATCTTGACTTTATATTTTATTATATCATGTATTCTGTATTCTGTGCTATGATCGGTTGCAATTTATCATTGTAACATATATTTTACATTGTATTTATAATAGAATGTTGTGTAATAAACTAAACTAAACTTCCTTGAAGCACTGAACAAGAACATTGCAGCAGCAAAACAAAGTTTACTTCCCTGTTTTCAAAATCATACCCCAAATGCAAATGTGGAAGCATTAAACTATCCAACCTCACAGATGTTTTCCACAGTGCAATTGGTTTTTGAATCTGAAATGTTTAAATATTCTTCTGATATTGGTCTACTTAAATCCCAATTGCGATATATACAGTCGGCACTCTCTAATCCGAACTTCTGTATTCCGAATCTCGCACCATCCGAACGATTTTTTCACTGAACGAATCGTTTTTCATGTTAAAATACTGCTGTAATCCGAACTTCTTCATCCGAACAGACACTGTTAAGACCCAATGAAGAAACACTATGTGTTTAGTACTCCCTAAACTGAACCAACTGGACTTAATCCGAACCAATTGAACTTTTGTTTGTAAGCAGTGTAAAATTTGCATGCATTTGCATCAGACCTGAAGTAATAATTATACACTTTGTTGTCCTCAACTGGCATTGTTTGAGCAACTGTAAATCTAAAATAAAGTTGTTATTTTAAAAATGTCCAAGCACAATCGAACTGAGATTAGTGATGAAATTAAAAGTATATTTGTTCTGAAAAAGTTAGAATTCCTAATTATACGCTTCAAGATTTAATTAATCTTGTGGAAACGAATTTTGGTTTCAAAATTGGCAAATCAACAACATCTGAAATTTTAAAAGAGTCGTCAAAATGGCTGAAAGTGTCAATTGAAACCAAAAATGTAACACAGCATAAAACTGTTCAAAATCCTCAGTTGGAAGATGCTCTGGTCACGTGGTTAAATGAAGTTACGATTCATCATGGTGTCTCAGGGGTTTCAGACGATATGCTGCAAAATAAATTTTGGAGCCAGGCTCGGTGTATCGAGAGAATTTAAATATTCAATTGGGTGGCTTCGAAAGTTAAAAAAACGCCATGGTATTTCGCAAGTAATCAAACATGGTGGAGCTGCGAGCGTCGATACTGTATTGGCTGATGAAGCTCGAACAAATTTACAAATTTTGTTAGCTAACTATGCACCCGAAAACATCTTTAACATGGACAAAACCGCTCTATTTTATAGAATGGCTCCAGACCAAACTTTGGCAACTCAAAAATTGGCTGGCACTAAACGGTCTAAAGATAGAATAACTGTAGGTCTGTGCTGCAATGCAACTGGTACTGAATGCTCGAAACCAATCGTAATTGGAAAATCTAAGAAACCTTGCTGCTTCAAAAACTTCGAGCCCAATCGACTGGTTCATTATTATTCTAATCCAAAAGCATGGATGAACACAGTTATTTTTGTGATTGAGCGGAATGCCGATTAGAATTAAGCAACATTTTAATTGAAAAATTTTCACCGAACATGACATCCTGTTTGCAGCCTTTGGACGTTGGCATTACTGCATGCTTTAAGAAAAACTACAGAAAACTACAAGTTACCTGCATTGTTTTTCTTAAGAAAAATTATGACTTAATTAAGAACTTATTTTTTCTTATTGTTAAGATTAAGACTAAGAAAAAATGTCTTAATTTTTAAAAATTAAGATTAAGATTAAGACATTTTTTCTTAATTCGCAAATTATTAAGAATAAGAACTTTATTCTTAGTAAAGCGAATTATTTTTAGTAAAGACTGAATAATAATAAATAACAAAAAAGGTTTTTTAATTTTTCTTAATTTTCGAACATTATATGAGTCAAATTTCAACAAAAACAAGCATTTTTGGCAGTTACTTGCAACGAAGAGCAAGAAGACGATGATGTTGAACTTGCGGAGGTAGAAGCAACTCCTGTTACAACCTCAGACGTTCGAAAAAGTTTCACTCATATGAAAACGTACATGGAAGAGAATTGCGAAAGTTTTTCTGATAAAGCTTTTTTGCTTTTAAACACTCTGAGCAATGAATTTGAAAAGTGCTCTTTGCAGAAGTCGAAACAAACTACAAACACTGATTATTTTAAAGCTAATTGAAATGTTTTATCCTGAAAACTTGTCATGTTGTCTGAAAAATGATTAAAAATGATTGAACAACTCACCGAGCATTGTCTATTCTCTTCTCCAAACTATTCCTCATCCGAACACAAAATGGGTAGGTACAAATGGGTTCGGATTAGAGAGTGCCGACTGTATATATCATGGGTGTCGGAAAGGAGGAACCCATGAAATGGCCCTTGTTGGTGACCCGCCCAGGTCAGTAAGGGCCGCGCAGTCTGCTTGGGAACTGAGGCTGGCTGTGAATAGTGGGTTATCAGAACCTACTGGGGATGTGGCAGGTACCAGGCAAATCCAGGAAGTAGAGATACTGGAACTGCAACAGAGAAAGCAGTGGTCAAAAGAGGAGAACAAAGCACTCATGAAGTGTTATTACACTGCTTAAAGATCAGGCAGAGGATATATGAAGCGCTTGTTGGAAAACTGGGAGCTGATCTACTCAGAGAGTACACTGACAGCACAAGCACTTGCAGTCCAGAAACGTGCCATCATAACACAAAAACTCCTAACTCAGGTATAACTGGCTAAAATTCAGCTTGGTACTCTGCAGGGTGTTAACGAGGAAGGAGAGGAACAGGAAGAGAAGAAAGAAGGAGAACAGGAAGAGGCAGAGTACCAAGCGCCAGAGGAGCACCAGGAGCAAATAGCGCTAGATGAGCACCAAGAAGTACCCATTGGATTGGATGAAAACTTGAAGAATGAAATCCTAACAGAACTTCAAGTCGCCTTTGATCTTATTGCACGGTCATTTACCCATGTGGTATGTTAGCTTTGCGGTCTTATTGATCGCGACCTTTTTCTTGCAGTCTTATTGCCTACAGTCTTATTGCCGCGGTCTTTTTGCCCTAAATCAACTTTGGAAATGCACCTACCGAAAAAAATGCTTTAAAGATGTGATGTGTCAATGAATTTGTAAATTAGAACTGAAATTGTTAAATGCCACAAGGTACCTACATTGAACAATATTTGTCTGTCTCGAACGCCTGTATGTGTTCTTCTCATTGTTGTCAAAGAAATGGATTGGCTTTACTTTTTGAAGTCGATTATAAAAATACAACCCTTTGATGTTGAAGATTGGCACGGATATTAATATGCATATGCAAAGTTTGGATATTATGCATTGATTTTTCAGTGGATATACCATATGCATACGCATATGCAATCGCTTATCCAATATGCAAATATGCATACGCAAAATGCCCAAATATGCAAAGTTTGCATACAGATATTTCATAAATGTGACAAGCATCAAGCAAGAATGGGCTGCTGTTGCATGCAGACTGTGAGTTAGCACAAATCAATAAATGAAAAAAATTTAAGATAACTTCAATTAATTAAATCCTTGGGTGTGAAGGAAACTATACGATTTGGTTCTTGTTTACTAAAATGGAAGAAAATTCTTAGCCAGATATTGGGGGTGATGGCAACTTTTTTGTTTGCATTTACATTTTTTTACAAAATATAATTTTTTCAGGTGAAATTACAATCCAAGATCGAGTAAGCTCAACTTTAAGTATACCAGCACCAACTCCAGCCAAGATTCGTCGTGGTGGTCGATACAGCGCAGACGAAAGCCCAGTATGGGATCATTTTATCAAAAGTGCCATGATTAATGGAGTAGAAAAAATAAATGTCAACATTGTTCTCATTCGACTGCGGATGGGAAAGCAAGTAATTTGCTCGAGCACTTAAAGAATAAACATCCGGATGCAGCAGAAGACATTGAAAAAAAATCGCTCAAAGATGAGCACCAGATTCAACTTTATTACCAAAGTCAATTTCATCCTCAATGGTACAAACGAAATCTTTCGATCATATTGGAAATAAAACGAAGTGGCAGGATAAGGATTCTTCGAAATATAAAGAATTGATTACTTTAATATTGATATTACTCGCTACACAATCGTTACCCCATTTATTAATCGAATCTCCCTAATTTAAACATTTTGCGCACTTATTAGATCTGAAATTCGAGTTACCAAGGCGTTGTCAAATTCCTAAATCGATCAAAAATTTATACAAAGTTCTCAAAAAATGAATTCAAGATTAGTTAAGACATGTTCAAAAGGTACGCCTCGTCTTAGATGGATGGATGAAGAAAGGTTTATCGGAAAAATATTTGGGTGTATTGATAAAATATTTAGAGCTGATTTCAATGGAAACAAAAAGTGTATTAAGTTTAGTTGCATTAAAGAAAATCGATGGTCGTAGTACCATGCAAAATATAAAAATAATTTTACAAAATATTTTGGACCATTGGGATATCTATGAGAGCAAGGTATTATTTTACATAACAGATAATGGATCGGATGTGATATGCACATTAAAAGAATGATTAGTCGAATTCATACCAATAATCCAAGAAATTGAAAATGAAATTGAAACTGAGGATATGTCTGTTTTTGAAGTTGGTGATGCAAATTTAGATGCATCTTTTGTTGAAGAAGATATCAACAACGATTTGACCCACTTTAAAGAACAGAAAGATACTCATAATTTTTTGTTTGGTTATTCGAAAAGGCTAGCTCATCAATTGAAGCGCATTGTTTGAAAATTTGTCGATATATCGATAGAGTTAAAACCAATTCTAAAATCGGCATTGACATTGGTCGATAAAATAAACAAATCGATGGTCAATAAATCGCTATTATTGAAGTACAGTCATAAATGTGGCCTACATTAGCCTTCTGAAACTCGTCGTTGGGTCTACACTCATTACGTGATCAATTGAATGATTAATTGAATTGAAAGAAGTGGTGGAGAAAGTTTCTATGGAACAAGAATTAATCGATGTGGCTTTGAACGCATTCCAATGGAAAGAAATGGAACAATTGCGAGATTTATTAGAGCCAATTGCATCAGCTGTGGTTAAATTAGAGGACGATTTTTATTGCACTTTGAGTAAAGTAGTATCAAAAATAGTCAGCCTTATTTCCAAAATGGAGAAGCAATCCAAAAAAGGAGATATAAGTTTGGCATAGTGGTGTTGCAACAACAAAGAGAATTAGAACATTGTTTCGAGAACATTTTAAATTTTTTGAATTCGAATATTCAACCAGCTTATATGCTCGCTACGTTTTTGGATATGAATTTCGCGAAAGGGTTGACGAAATAACTATGTGAACAGTGTATTCGACGATTAATTGTTGTGTTAATGCAAGATGACGACGACTGTCAAAATATTGAGCAAACAGCCAGGGCAAATACGCAAGAATCGAATGAAGAAATGGATGAATATTCAGATTTTTTAATCAGACTGTGCAAATTCAAGTGTCAACATCACATTCAATAAATGATCGTTCAAAGAGTTTTAAAATGAAGTTGGAAAGTTATGTTATAGAAGCATTATTCATAGGCGCAAAATCGAATTTGGCTAAATAAAAATCAATTGGCTTTTGGTTATCAAAAAAGGAATTATGGCCAGAAATATCTAATTATGCTTTGAATTTATTGGCTGTTCCAGCTTCATCAGCTGGTATTGAATGAAAGAGTGTTTTCTTTGGCGTCTGTTGTATAAAATCGAAGATCTCAATTGGGTGCTCAAAACACTGAAACAGAATTGATGTTAAAAGTGAATCGAAATTATTTGACGAAATTCTCAGTTAAATTTTTACTGGCATGTTACATTATTACATTTTTGAGTTGCTCATGTGTTAATGAGGGAAGATAAGAAATAAATTTTTGTATAGCTTGGCTCGAGTTATTAAACATTTTGATGAGAAAAAATATTTTTATGATGGAAGTTATATTGTTTTTAAAAATACGCAAATATGAAAAAAATATGCAAACTTTTAAAAAGTTTGCACATCGATAATATGCAATATGCATATGCATTCTGGGTCAATGCATATATCCGTATGCAGTATGCATATGCATTGAAATTTCGAATTGAAATCGAATTGAAATCGTAATGTTCATCGAAACGTTGATCCATAGTGCGAACATTGAAGAATTTCGCAAACATCAAGAAGAAAACGCCTTATACAAATGGATCAAAATAAAGTTTGAGTAAGGACTGATAGTTATGTACGTATATTAGTTAGTATTGCAAGATTGTGAGCAAACAAGATTGTGAGCTGGTGGCTCCTTTATGGTGGGATTTTTGTCCTTTTTTTGATAACGTTGAATGCTGCAGTGCAAGTGCATCATCTACACACTGTAGGGAAAGGTTTATTTGTAGAGCTGCATTTTTTCTAAATTACATAAAGCCTTGACAAAACTAGTTCACCAATATTGGTTTGCTAATATTGGTTTTTAAGGAATATACTCAGAAATCCAAATATTTTTTTAGTCATCGTCAGGACACCTATTACAATGAAAATCTTTGTGATTGTAACTTGCGTACTGATATCAGTGAATGTTAATTCTGTTAGTATTTTGGGTAACGTTTCATCAGCTGGCAGAAAAAACAGACCAGCGAATAATTTTCCAAGGGTCGAATCAGTCAGTATGAACATCACAAGGCCTAAAACGAACAAATTAAAGAATGCTAAAAAAGATACTTTTTGTCTTCAGGTAGCAACCCATTTCTGCATCCCTGTTCCAACGATAGCCAATGCAGTAATTCGCTCCACAGTTGCACGTTCAACTGTAACCCAAACTTCGGCGTGTGCGACGCCCTTTGTGGTAATGAAGCATGCACAAGAAACGAAGATTGCGCCACGAACATTTGCGATCACGGCATATGTACGATTAATGGAGGAACACAAGGATGTGAATGCGCCTCCTGCGCTGAATGTGCTGCTGGTTATAAATGCACCGGATATTCTGTCGGTGGTGGTTGTGGATACTGCGACGCTGAACAGCCAGGTAATAAGTACTCCAGTTTTTTAATGGCGTCTACTTAATTATTAAATTAGTTCACGATGCATTTGTGACGCAACATATCCTGGTAATATTTCCTTGTAACGCTGTAGGGTTTAACGCTTGTAGGGTTGTAGGGCAAGACTTAATTTTATTTGTTTACCAGACCGAATGAGTTAGACAGTATGAACTTTTATCCTCTGCGTCTTGTATATAGCATTGTGTGTGTCCAGGGCTATTAATTTTGCAATTTTTTCAGTCACCACAACGAGCATCGTCGCGCCAACAACAACTACAAATAATGTACCAAGTAATAATTGTTACAATATTTTAGAAGACATTTTTGATGCAATTATGCATGATTTTGTGGTGGACCATTATCCCACGAATTGGGTCTAAGCATCATTGCATTACCAAAGCATGCTAAGAACAGCTAATATAATTGGGCAGAATCCACTTAGCTATCGCCTGGTCCAAGTGTGCCTAGAAAGTCAGCTTCATTTTTTAGTGTAACTGATGATACCACTCAGTTAGCATATCGTTTTAGCATTTTAGCAGGAGTTGCAAGCAAAATCTTGATACAACCTATCAACTACACTGTAATAGTTACTATAACCACACACTAATAAAGTAACATTACAATTATTTACATCGATATCGTTCACCTGAATTACGATGGCTACTTGCTACAAAATATCAATAGGATTGGATGTGAACAAAATTGTATTGAAAACTATCTGCATTCTGTTACACTAACATTACTATTTTTTACACAGCACTATTAACTTTTGCCTTTATAGGTGGCAATCCATGGTTGTATGGATGTTCGTCGGACAGTCAATGTACAAATATAGATCATTCGTGCAACGAATGCAGCGGAACAAATTCATCGTATTGGTTTTGTAATTGCCAGCCTGATCATGGTGAATGTAGTCAAAATGAGGATTGTTGTTCAAACCGTTGCTACAATGGTGTTTGTTCATCTGGCGGCACTCAAGGTTGCGTATGTTATGAGCACTACGCAGTGTGTGTTCCCGGTTATAAATGTCAGCCGTGGGGAGGAACAGAATACTGCGGTTACGGTTATTGCGATGCTGTTACACTCTGTAAGTACTGATGCGATTCAAGTGTTTCTTGAGTGCTGAGAAACTTTCTCACTTATTTAAAACAGTAACACTTTCAGGATGTAGGTAAGTGTAGCATGTGAAGGAGACCGGTACATGGAATGATTGTTACTAACTCATCCGAGTATTTATCTTATATTGTCGAATTATAATTTTGCCCTTATCTGCACCTGGAATTTTTGAAAATCAACGTACCTGTATTATATTTACTGTGTTTTGAAACCGTTCTGCTAATTTCACTTCAATAAACTCAACTAACTGGCTCTTGATAGATGACGATTGTTGGTAGAAATGGCATTGATGAAGAGGTCGTTTGAATCTGCTTCATATTTACAAATCAACAGGATTAGTGTAGAATTCAAATCGTTAGATTTCATATGGGACTGCACCATGTATTTTGTTTCAAATGGAAATGAAACACATGGGTTCATTGCAATTGATACAAATGGCGCATGCTAAAAAAAGAAAAAAGAAGAAAAAATTAATGCTTATCGAAAAAGGAAAAAGAAAAGCATGCTTATTTTATTTTCGATTAACAATCAGCAATCACTAGTTTATTTAACTATTGGCAGCATGCGCCACAATGCTAAGCTTTCTCAGTGAAATGTCTCTAATATACACGCTAGGCTAAGCTGTTACTCTATATCGAGGCAAACAAATTGCTGCCTTCGGCGGATGCTGAATAGCCCGCTGAGTTCACTCGTGACACATACATATTCTGACAAGATATTGTCAAATTTGATAAGCTGAAAGTGAATCTGACTGTATGTTACCTATCAATGCACTTTGTAAGCTAAATTTTTTCTGAACATGGTACAATTGAAAAACATACAAACTTCTGCATAAATTTAATGGACCTAGGTAATAGTGGAGTAGTATGATAGTTAACTCAGTGACTGGATATTAGCACGTGGCGAGGAACGAGGAAACTCAGTTTACATGAATGCATGGAAAAAGTTGCTTTCTCAATGGTGAGTGACAGATTGTTGAGCGACTAAATTAAATCGACTGAACGATGAATGATATGAATAAACTTTGAGGAACCGAATGATGACTGACCAAATGATAAGTGACTGAACATTGAGCAACTGAATGACGCAAGGTTGAACAACTGAATGACGCGCTTCTGAACAACATATGATTAAACTATGAGCCATTGAATTACGAATGACCTAATAAAGAGTGACCAAAGCTGGTGGCTCATGCCAGTCCATTCATGTAATGCAGTACTAATTCAATACTAATTAAGGTTTGCAAATTTTCTATCAATACAGTTGGTAAGCATAAATAGATTGATTTTGGAATGGTGATATAGGACTATTGGAACAGTAAGTTTTATTCAATTTATTTCTCATTCCATTATCTGTATTATAGTTTACTTTCATTCAATCTGAATTTGTTCATTGACAAATTTTCTTATATAAACAATAAACAATTTTGTTACAAGTAAACAATGTCATTCAATGTACAAGCATTTAGCCATTTAACATTTAGCGTTACCCTCATCTTTCACCTTCCTTTTGTAACGGGTCGCCACTAATGATGTTAATAGCGGCTCGAGGTTACGGTCTTGAATGTGGTCGTTTTGTTGATTTTGGACTTCTGGGTCCGCTCGATCTTCCAAATCTTCTTCTGCTTCCATGTATTTGTCAAGGGAAAGGTTCAATTGAGTAGCTTCTTCGAGTAGTTGAACTGGGGTACAAACAATCTGGGCTAGGTTATTAGCTCGATTACGGGGAGTTCTTTTGGTGGTATTCACTGGTTGGGGAAATACGGCTCGGCTTGTTGATCTGGTGGTATTACCTTGATGGGCAGCTGTGGTGGCTTCTCATTGAATCTGCAGGAAATGTTCAGATTCTGTTCTGGGTGGTAAATTGTCATCACTGGTCGCAATGGTTTGTTGATTGTATGACACTGATGCGGATCAGAAGTTCCAGGTTCTGGATCCTAGCAAGCTTGCCACATGTAACGCTAGTCACTTTACAATGGTTACATGTTTGTATTGGGTTACTGTACATATCTTGTTATAAGCTATTGATTATATGTGATTTATTATCGTGATTTATTATTTATTATGAACTCCATTTGGCATGTATTAGCCAATTTGTCAACTGCATCAAGTGTCATCACCCCAGAAGCCAAGTGGAATGAATTGATTGTCTGTTATAATACTGGAAGAGGAGATGGATTCCATATTGGGAAGAGATATGAGAAAATCAATGTGCTCAAAGGAGCCGCCGCTGTTACCAGCCACACACAATAACTCCTTTCCTCGCTTTTACTAGTCCCTGTGTTATTCAAAGGTCACCGCTTACGCCATTCCACCCCCCCCCCTTTTTGCCACATTTCAATCATATCGACTCAATAATACCAACATCAATCATTTTCCGCTAGAGATATGCTTAATTTTATTATAATATCAAGCTATTATCCATATTGTTGGGTTCTTGCATTCTACATTAGCCGTTGTGTGTTGTTGCTTTTATTTGTCTCCCTAATAAATTGCAAGTCCCAATTTGCCTATCAGTCACTAACAAACCCCTAGTTGCTGTAAAATATCGTAACCTCGAGCCACTATTAACATCATTAGTGGTCGACCCGTTACACTTCTTCTAAAAAATTTTAATTACATTAGAAATACATGATAATAATGAGAAATAATGTATTTTTCTGTTTTGCATTTTTCCAATAGCGATACGCTGGTTATATATATGATAGGCTTGGTTTTTTGAACACTCATAGCTCATCTTTCCTCTTTTCCTTTGAAATGTATCTGATAGTTTTCCGTTTATAATCACTTGGGCTGTGCTGTTCCGGTACAGCTAGCCTTTCAGCAAAGATACCTAAATTTAGGTATTCCCTAAATTTAAGTTTACGTAAAGGGGTCGAATTTAAGTAACCCCTAAATTTGCGTTCAGCAATCCCTAACCTAATCAGAAACTGAATTTAGGTTAACATAAATTTAAGAAGTGAGTGTAATCAACGTTTTTGATGTAAAATCGAAAGAACCTATCGATCAAATTTAAAACATCTTCACTTTGGCACGGGAATTTTATCGAAATTAATTCGTTTCAAGAGGCAAATTTCGAAATTAAATTAAATTAATTTCGGAAAAATTTCGCAGTCAGATCGCAGCAAAGAATGAAAAATAGCTGAAGATGCTTGCATAAAACGAACGCTTTGCGATTCGAACCGGATAAAAATTGTAGTGGTAATGGCGTGCTGTGTTTTGCACAATTTCGCTCGAAACACCAATTTACCGGACGATGACGACGAAGTTTCCGACGAAGAAAATGACAATTCAAACAATTTAAATGTTGGAAATGTAAATGCTGCAGGTGCTAGAGTCAGAGCCCAACTTGTTCAGCACCGTTTTACATAATTATCGGTGCTGCATTTTGTCTTTTTAAAACGTTTACCAAGTAAATTTAAAATTAAATTAACGACAAATAATAAACGAGAACAAAAAACAGTTTGGTAAAATCGTTTGAGTTTCAATTAAGGTTCGTTTAGCGACTCGATTTGAATTCCATTCGTGGCACATTTGTCGACCCAATACATTTGCTTTAACACCGCCACATTGAGTTTAATTTGTAAAATATCCAGCTTGGTTTCGTGTTCTTGTTCCAAGTAACTTAAAAGTTTCGTTTGTCGTTCGCCAGGCTCGAAATTTTCGTTGGTTTTGTTCTTCTTAAAAGGCGGCTCGGTCGCGCGTTTCATATTTCTCTGCGAATTCAGTGTAGGCTCGTCTTTCGAATCATGTATCGTTCACAAATGTTTTATTTTCATATTACAGCTTGGTATTTCTCATCATTGGCTTTGTAAATCTGTATGTTAGCCGAATAAGTTCGTCGCTTTCCGATTCGAGCGGATTGTAATGCGTTCTAAATTTTTGTTCTCGTTTTGGCGAGTCTAAAAACGATTCATCGTTGCACCCTAACTCGTCTAAAGCATCGAAATCATCCATGATTTTTTCGCATAAATCTTGAGAAGATTCCGCCCACAGATGTCTGAAAAACAATTAAAGGGAACATTAAACAAAAGCATTATGGATGGAAAGCAATTTAAATTGAAATTAAAATAAATTAATTCCGCAGTTTTCTAGACTGCTACAGAGTACTATAAAAGTGTCCGTCTAATAGACTATCTACACCATGCAGGAATAAAGTGAAATACAATTAACTTATTTCTCGTAACACCCCAACCCTTAAACGGCTGCTTGCAATTAGAAAAACTTAAGAATTTTGACGAAAAATAGCAGCCTCAAAAACCGACGGAAAATATTCAACCTCTAATTCAGAAAATCGAGGATTTTCACGGCTCATAAAAAAATTATTAAAATTATTATTTTCTTACCCAAACTGAATTTTTAGGACACGAAAATGCAAAAATCCGCGTAAAAATCCGTCCGGAAATCGTCCGCTAAGCGCTTTTGAAAGCGTTTTCCTAGGTTCGCGAAAATAATAAATTCGATCAAATTTCGGCGTTGGACGTTACAAAGACCGTTCACAATCGAAAGTAGACTATATAAAGTTTATTTTAATTCCAAAATTATCGTTTTCTGTCCGGCCGTTGAATAATAGCGTAGGCCTACGTCCGAAATTCAGAGCACGGAAACCGCACAAAAATCTCGATATTTGCTCGTTAAAATCGCAACAGAGACCAAGATTCATCTGGTTCTTTTTGTGTTTCCGGTAGTTTCCGCATCGAAATTCGTCGATTTTAGGGATTTTTAGAAAATAGGGACGGTGTTTCATGGCCCTAAATTTTGCACACCAATTTACAGTGGCGTTTAGATACACCTAAATTTAGGTTGCTTTGCTGAACGGAATTTATGTGATTTATGTCAATTAGGTGAAAACATAAATTTAGGCATGATTGCTGAAAGGGGGGCAGGCTTTTATTATTGCTCGACTTGCTTGATCACAATTTCTTTCTTTTAATTCTTGTCATAACTTCTTCCTGGTCACAGAGTCGAATGCTTTCTTTAGATCAATGAAAGCACCATATTCTTTTCCCTGCTTTGGTACATGTTGTATTTCGTTATCAGTTGATTAATCGAGAATATATGATCTGTTGTTGAGCGACTTTTTCGGAAACCCGCTTGGGAGTCGAGGATATTATCCCAAAATTCCAGGGATTGTTCTAGTAGAACTTTACCAAGCCATTTCCGTGAAGTGTCGAGCAAAGTAATGGATGATAATTGATGCAAACATTCGAGGAACCTTTCTGATAAATGAGTTTTATTATACCGCGACTCCATTCTCGAGACGTTCTTCTGTATTTGTTCTCAGAATCAAAAATTTCAAAAATTTCAAATTCCTTTCAGGTAATTTCGAGAATAGTTGTTTCTGCAAGATAAGTACAGTGCCACTCAAAAGTCTTCGACCCCCTGCGCGAAAACACAATTTCAACACAATGAATATGTGCTTTTGCAAAGTTTAATCATTTCTCGATATTTGCTTCCGATATGAACGGTTTCTTAACCGCTACTCGCCTGACGAGTCCATGCTTTTTTGGTGTTCGTTTAATAGTGGAGACGTGAGCTAATGGACCATCGCCACAAGATAATTCGTTTCGCAATAGGCGCGCTGGTTTTCGTCGATCTTGTTCAACCAATCGTACTAATCTCCATTCGTCGCAATCATCGAATTTTCTCGGTCTTCCAGACTGTCGGGCGTCGGAATACGATGTTGATTGGCTGTTTTGATTCACAAATCGTTTGATCGTGTCTATGACGGTTGTTTTAGGCATGGACAAAAGCTGGGATGTTTCCTTTTTGGAATATTTGGCATCTTGGAACATAGAGACAATTCTTGCACGTTTGGTTGGAGAAAGACCCTTCCCTTTCACCATTTTTGACTAGGTTTGACTACTTTTAGTAAAAAACGGACTAAATTTTCGAATTCCTCATCGTCTGTTATCCCTAGAACACGGGCTTACTATAATCACTTTGTTTTACATAGGTTTGGGCGTCTTTATATCTCAAACTGGTCCATGTGAGTGAGCACAGGGGGTCAAGGACTTTTGAGCGGCACTGTACGAACGACCTCAACACAGATCTGGAGGTGGACGTAGCTGCCGTCACTCACATCTACATCGACGGAAAATTCGAGCATTCATATGTTATTTTGGACAGTTTCACAGTAAATATTCGAAAAACAAAATTTTTACTATTTGAAACTATGCACATATGGAAAGAACAGAATTTTGCCCCTCTTGCAGTTTGAAGGAAAACATAATATGATAGATATTACCGAGTAATTCTGAAGCTCATATGTATTTTCGTCCAGTTAAAACATCTGATGCATATTTGGAAATTGCATTTCATGAAACACCTATTGTCATGGTCATCGTGAAATTTAGTAGCAATATTAATCCGCCAGTAAGAACTGTATCAAGTAGATCATTAATACCAGTAGTAATTTATTCATATTGCAACCAGTGAGACTAATCTTCAGAGGTCGAATCCTTTATCAAATTTGGTCTATTAAATTGTGTGTGCTAATTAATGTGTCTACAAAACCATTCATTCTAATCACTAGAGCTGGTTTTAACTGACTGAGCTGATCTTATTTGTTCACCCAAATGAACCAATTTTTACTTATTCACTGTCAAAGAAAGTTTGATAATATTTAGATTCAACGAAATACAATAATTTGCTGTCTGATTATTTGATCCTGATTACCTTTCTTCGGAGAATGACACTATTTTCAAAATGGAAGTATCCAATCGTTTCAGGAACTCTTACTGAATACTCTTACAGAAAACTCATTACGAAAGATGTCCATTAGACCTGCCTCACTATCAAGCACGGTACAGTCAATTCTCCATCAACCCGATACTGACGACGGGAGGTTCGTCACAGAATGACACGATTTTCAAAACGGAAGTATCCAATCATTTCAGGAACTCTTGCTTTTTTGCAAAACGAAAGATGTCTGTTTAACGAACCATCTTTTGTATAATAGGCCGAATGAAATGATAGTGAAATATAACACCACACATTTTATTGTACATCAATAATTTTTTATTATAAATTGATTCAAATATTATTTAATTGTATTTATTAAATAATTGTTATGTGTGTTAGATTTCATTTGAATATTGTTCGTTGGTGACTATTACTGGGGAAAGTCTTGCACAGTACAAAATCGACAAATGTGTAAATGAAATCAGTTACTTAACTTTTTTCGGCCCAGATTTAGGAACTGCAGTTCCACATAGATTTTTGTTGTTTTGCAAATAACCTGTTGAAAAAATTCCACTCTCCATCAAAACCACAGTTACGGTTATTTGTAATACAAAATTTTTACTTTTTATTATGATAAGCTACCTTGACGTACTAGTGACAAAAATGTATAATGGTGGTTTATCCTAGTTGTTTAGATTTATGACTTAATGAAGTTTTATTTGTCAGTAATTCTTGAAATATTCTAATTATGACTTTGCTTGTTCGCACATTGAAAATGTTAATTATTCACCAGATTTTTGTCGAAAATGTGATGTAATCAATAAAAATGGATACAAATATTGACAGAGCATATATTTGTAAGTAAAGTTCAATGCATAACACGCATTTAGCCATTTCACTCAAATTTTTACACCATTCTTTCAACGGTTGCAAATTGAACTAAATATTTTATACCATCGTAA
Source organism: Prionchulus punctatus (assembly GCA_034698125.1). Classification (NCBI taxonomy): domain Eukaryota; kingdom Metazoa; phylum Nematoda; class Enoplea; order Mononchida; family Mononchidae; genus Prionchulus; species Prionchulus punctatus. The sequence continues at coordinate 22,176 of JAQGBA010000698.1, forward strand.
TCAATGTAAAAAAACTGTACCACATAATTATGGTACATGTTCATGATGCCATTTTTGAGACGATAAAAGCTAATTGAACATGGACCAATTCTTACAGAAAGTCTTTGTTAAAGTGGTAAAATGTTTCGTTCAAAATATTCACAAAAACATTACGTTAGTTTTGATGCTTGAAAAAAAACACCCACCCCTTCATTACTTCAGGCAGCTTAGCTTACTTCTTAGAAAAAAAGCAAAAATGCGCCTGATTTGAAAGTTGTGGTCAATATTAAGTGACAAGAATGGCAAGTTGGATTAGGCATGTCGTTTCTAAGACTGGTGCAGTAGTTGTAGTTTTGTTGAAAAATTATAAAATTTGCTGCTCGTATCCAAATCTGTTTTCAAAATACAAAAAAAAACAAAGCTACAGTATATTATCATATTATTTGAATTAAAAAGGACTCACAGATTTGTTGCATTGAATATCAAATTTCTGATTTACACTATAATTTTAATACATGTGTAATAGGGTGGTCCTTATTCTTCAGTTTTCGAAATACGAAACAGGCGCCCCCTAAAAGTGTTCCAAATTGGTTGAAATGAAACTCCAAAAATTATTTTTCAAATCAATTAATATTTAGGGTATGCTCAGCGACCTTGAATTTTCTCCATGGTGAAGTTTGAAGTCTATATTAGACAGACTATAGTTCATAGAAGAATGTCGACTATTGTCCCTAATTGACTATCAACTATGCCCATATATACATCGACTAAACTGTAATCAAAATATAATCGTTTATTTCAAATTTGAAACGTAGGTTTGTATATGCTTATTGCAATTCAACTTTTTTTGCCACCTATTGCGCAACCCCCGCCGATTTTCGTGACTCGAATGAGAAAATAGCATGACTTTTGTTTGTTTTCTTCAAAAAAAGGCGATGGCCGCGATTTCTTACGAATTGGACGTTAGCAGCGATCTCGACGACGAATTCGCGCCGGGAAAAGATCGTAACAAGCAAATTCTTCTACTGGTTCCTCAGGGTAGAAAGCGACGAGTTCGTCGGAGAATGTCCGTCGAAACGAAATTACAAGCGATCGAACACGCCGAACAATACGGCAAGCGAAGCGCCGGCCGACGCTTCAACGTCGACAAGAAATCCATCAGCGACTGGTGCAAGAAGAAGGAAATGTTGTTGGCGAAGAAGGATCAAAGCAGTAAGTAGATTTGAAAACAAAATTCGCATCATCTCTTGCAGGTTATCGCGCGCAAAACAAATTCAGTCGCTGTCTTTCGACGATAGTATGGCATGGTCTTTCATTATTCCAAATGTTTCATTTAGTTGCATTTTATGAATGTCTGTTGAAATATTATGGTATGTATAAAGAATACGAATTTAAATAACAATGTAACAATGTTAATATTCTTTTTTACAGATAAAAGAATGGCCAAAGTAACTAGAAAACAGACAGAAATATTCTTGGTGGGTACTGTGACCAGCGAATTCACTGGTTCCAAACTGCCCTCAATCCATGATGTTATGGCAGTTTACTTTTATGAGCTGAAGGATAGGAAAAGAATGAAGCATGAGGCAGCAAAAACAACAATCGAAATATTGTTTATTCCCTAGAACAAAGCAAGGATTCCTGTCCGTGATGAACGAAGAGCAATCAAGAAGTTGGAAGAGCTAATAATCACTTGGGAAAATATTTAGAAAAATAAAAACAGACAGACCAATATTCAAAAGCAGAATGAAGAAGCCTTCATAGCACAATTTGAAAATTTGTTTGATGTAGCTCACGGCAATGCTCTCAAGATTATAAACATTCAGGAGGACCATGAGTTCTTGCATGCTAAACAAGAGCCAGGAAGGCGAGGGTGTATGATTGGACTTGACAAGAAGCTTGAGAAGAAGGAAACAGAAAAGAGAAAGAGAGATGAACAAACAGAAAAAAGGAAAAAAACAAGTGAACAGGTGAAAAGAAGAACGTCTGAAAGTATTGTGTTGGAATCATCATCTTCCTCCAGTGCGGGAGAGGGATTGGAGAGTAATGATCACATCCCAACGCCATCAACATCTGGCTGTAATACATCAGTGCAAAAAAGAGGCAGGAAGGTGATATTCACACCAGAAGTGCTGTCCTCACTTGATAGGGCGAATATCAGTGACAGGCAGGCTGTCCACACAGTTACATCATTGATTTCAGCAACAGAACAGAGAGAAACGCAAATGATGACAAGATATTTGGGTTTGAAACAGAAAAATATTGAAATGTAAAGTCGGAGAAATTATGTTAGGGGCCGTACACAAATGACATCATCCAAAATTTTCAGACCCCCTCCTCCTTGTCATCATTGCCTCGCCCCCCCCCCCTCCCAAATTTCACAAAATAATTGCAAGATTTATTATTGTAAATAAAAAGTGTTCTTCATGAACATTTAACTTCATCTTAACTTTCATTATTCAAAATCGTATTCATCATCTGATAAGTCATTAGTATTTTAAGTTCCTTTTCCAAGCAAAATTTCCTTATGTTAGGTATCACGGGCAATTGTTCAACTTCACCATTCTCGAATGAATCAGAGAATTCGACCAATTCCTCAGCATCATCAATAAGTATGAGCAGTTTGAGCAGATTTGTCATGTTTCTGTCTTTCACCTTTACTAACAAAGTAGCGATTGCATTGAATGCGAATTCGTTGCATCAAGTCGCTTTGAACTGACAGGCAAAACAAATCAAGTGTGACTGTATAAAACCATACTGCCCATCTGGTTTGATGTTATCGAAGAAACTTCGTTCAGTCAACTGCGCAAACTGGCCAAATTCATCTGCAAACTCGCATGCTTTCATGCCTTTTGAAGTTTCTTTGATCATGAAAGGAGAAGGGACAAATCCGACACGAGAAAAATTTGTCAAAACTTTGATCAAGTCAAGCACAAAGTTTTGTCACATTTAACAATTTGCAGCAGATACTGTGACAGTCTAACATGCCTATCTTTCTTCTTCGAGGCATTGTTGAAGCAACCGAAGTGCAACTGTTTCTACTTTCTGGTTGACTTTCTAAATCGATTTCAATTTCAGCAGTTACAGCGATTTCAACTGCATCAGATGAAAAGTTTTGAGTACTTGTTGCAGAAACAGACACATTTTTCGTTTCCAGTGCTGCAAAACAAGCTTTTAATGAGGGTTTTCGCGTTTTAGCAATTTCTATCAATTTTTGAAATACATACTGTACCTAACCTAACACATGTGCACACCTAAAACTAAAAAGCTACCCTACTTCATCGACTTTGCAAATTCTCATCCATCTTTCTTGACTTTATTCCAAACGTCTTGCGCTCCTTTGAACTGTTTTTGTTTCACAATATCTGAATATGCTAATCGGTAAGCTTTTAAAAATGCATCATAATTAGGTTTTTCACTTTCCACATTTGTTTTCAAAATCGTGCAAACAAAATTTATGAATCTATAAAGCTGCATGGAAATAAATTTTGTGTTTTACAAGCAAGCCGAAAAAATCAATCTGAATAAAAATGAGGATAGCCTATTGTCACTTTAAGAATTTAGTGCGAAAAACTACTTTTCAGAGGCCCGTTGCTCAGTTCGATCTTATCTTAAGAAGTTAGGATCCATCTTAGTCTAAGATAAGATTTTTGCTAAGATAAAATGTCTGACCGTTGCTGAGTTTGTCTCTTAAGCCCAATCATAGAGTTAAGATTAAGATTCATCTTAAGACCCAAATGGTTGCAGTCTTGCGTGAAAAGAAGTAGGTTGTATCGCGCTTATTTCAAGCGGTTTTTGATATTTGTTCGCAATTTCAAACGTTAAACGCAAAAT
>JAQGBA010000699.1:0-25983 GCA_034698125.1 Prionchulus punctatus
TGGGCAAAAACCTTTTTTTTCCAGAAACATACAGTCAGTACAACAATTACAATTAACAACAATTAACAATTATGCGTTCAGTACATGATCAACGCGGCCGGCTGGATCAGCGGAAACGTGTTTGTTTGTCTGCAAGAGCCGTCAGGCTCTATGAGTGACAATGTCAAAGTGGGTCTGGTTGTCCCATCCAACGTGACACTTACATGTACGCGCTCTGGAAAGTTCACCTCTTCTATACAGAATTACTTTCTAGAAAAGGTTATGAAACCGTACGTTAAAACTGAAAAGTTTTTGTACATATGCGACTCGTAGGGTGGACAGACAAATCCAGCTATCTATGACGAGATGTTTGGTGATAAATGTATGCTGAAGGTGATACCCGCCAAATGCACACCAGTGTGCCAACCGCTAGATAGATATTTCTTTCAGCAGCTCAAGTATTTTGTCAAGAGAATCGTCTTTTATGCGGCGTTGGAGACCCTCGATGACCTGACCAGAAGAAACAGTATCTTGAAGATACACGCCTTGGTACACCATCAGTTATGCGCAGATGTCTTTCAAGATATGATCAAATACGCGTGGTCATCGTGCAAGCTGATAAAGAATGCACCGTCGTCTTTCTTAAACGTTCAGCAGGTCTGCTTTCGTCTAGCAAAGACTGTCTGCGAGACTGTCAACTGTGGAAAAACGTCATTCATTCGGTACAGTCACTGTCACAAACACTTATGTTATGATTGCTTTTACACAGCTTTTCACAGTCGCATATGCCCATCATTCTGCTATATGTAGCTAACGGTGTTGAAGTATGCATAATTGTTAATTTTTGTTAATTGTACTTGTTGTATGGACTGTATGTTTCTGGAAAAAAAAGTTCTTTGCCCAGAATCGAACTCTGCACCTTTTGTGTCAAAAAAGCTGGTGCTGAACCACTACACCACACACACTCACTGAAAGCTGAATAAAACCATGCACTATATTTATGAGTTGCTGACCTTTGATCCGATTTTCAGGGTCACCGGAGGCCCGTAAAACCCTAGTTGCTATACAAATGTTTCATCCCTTGGTATCATCTAGCTGCCTGCAAAGTTTCAGCGAAATCGCTTTGCATCAGTCCTGGACCTTCCCTCGTAAGTTGGAATTCAATACCCGCAAAAAAATATATATTCTATTGACCGCAAAACTAATGAAACAAATATACATGTTGGCTATAATCTACGAAACTGCTTTTTATACCAAACAAGTTCTATGATAAAAATCAGAAAGCTGACAGCAAGAATATCCAAATAATAATAAAATGCACCTTTCACCGAATTGTATTTGATGTATTCGGCGACTTTCGGTTCGTAAGAATTTGTACATTTCGCCTTGCTCCTTTTCATTCTGACTGCGTTCCATTCAAAATTATAAATGGCGGTTGCGAACAGCTGGGCATATTTAGCAAACTTTGAACGCTTGGACATAATAACGTAGGTCGGGTAATTAATGATATCCGGAATTTTGTAGCTCCAAAAACAAATTTCTGGGCATTCCATTTCGATGACATCGTCGAAATTGAAGTGATAAATGTCATCATTTTTTGAAACTATCTCGCAAATCATGGTTTGATTTTGTTCCTCGATTATCGCAGAATTGGTTTCCCTTATTGCATTTTTCAACGTTTTCATTCCTTTCAAATTTTTATAATCTTGCAATAGCAAACTGTAGTGCGCATTGTACGAGCCGCTGCCATTGTACAACATGATTTTAGTTTCACCAGTTCTTATTTGATTTGCTAAATCGTCCAAATCTCTTATTGGTATATTATAGTGAGCTACATTCATTAGAGCTCTTAAATTCGAACTGTACAAGCATAAAATAACTCCTTCGGCAACGCAGACTACGAATAGCATGTAATCTGATATTTCTCGGAAGTGTGGATAGTTATCAAATTTCTTGCAAGATTTCAGGAATAACTGCGTAACAATGATGACTGTTGCGAAACAACAGATAGTGATCCATAGATAGATTTTGAATGGAGAAAGCAAAAACTCTATGTCGTTTTCTACGTGATGAGGAATTTTTGTATAAAACTTACTTACAGATGAAACCAAAGTTGGCACAATTGTAAAATTGCCAACGAGCGAATCTTCTTGCAAAAATTGCCAAGCCGTCACATCAATGACGCCTTCCTTTAAATCGTTCCACAATGTAAGGTTCCAATCGGTTTCTACTGCTGGTGCCGGGTAATGAACGAGTTCCATGTTGTTATTTGAAATTAATTTGAACCAGTGAATTAGACTCTGCTTTGTGATGCTTGAACATTTGTTCATATTTTCCAACTTGTCTAAGCATCCTGGGTAGTCGTCTTCATGCATTCCAATTCGCAATTTCGTTGCTGGATCACCCGCCATTGCCGGCGCATAAAGGTATCAAGCTTTATTTCTAACTAACTATAATCTAATGGGATTATACATTTTAATAATTGAACATTTTTATAGAAATTAATTTCTATATTTGTTTAAAAACAAATAAATTGTACGCATAATAAAATGTAAAAAATTGAAATAGAGACTGAACTGATGCCAAAAGGATCCAAAAGTACATTGAATCTGAATCTATCTGTGAAATTGGACTTTCAACACAGTTTGAACACTTTTAAACCAGTTGGTTTTTTTTTTCATTGTTCGAGCATTTTAGTTCTAGTTCTAATAAATCGACGTTGCAAATATTTGTGCATTTTTGAGAAAGTTGGATAGTGCTCTTCGGCTGTAATTTGAAGATTTTAAGTCCAAAAGCGATAATGAGGACATTCCAGTTGAACGGCGTCTGCGTGTTTAAGTGAACAACCCTGCACTGGGATGGTTACGGAACTTGCTCGGTAAGCTACAGTATCTGACAATAAAGGTTACTGCCCCAGTTACAGAGGCAGATAATTCAAAATTGTTTGATAATGTGCAAGATTTTTAAATTTCTTGAATAGTTTATAGTCCAATTCAATTTCTTGTTCAATTCTCGGTTAAGTTCCCTTCGGTGATATTGCCATGACTATAGATCCGCTACAGTCAAATTAAATAGATAATAAAACACTAATTTTATAGTCGTTTCATTCAAATTTCTGAATTTAACATACAAATATTCAGATTCAGTTGTTGTACCTGATTTTTTCGGTCTAAAAAAAGGTGAATCACGAAACTTAAATTAAAAGACTTACTGCGGTGATATTTCGACGAATTTTTTTTCATGAAGGGCAATGGGCATAGAATCACATTCATATGTATTTTTCGCCAAAATGCGCATTTTATAATAATAATAAAATAGGCAGTGAGCAGATTTGCTTGTACTTATTCACATAAATTGTCATCCACTATTAGATTCGGATTCGGCATGTTCAAAATCAGAATGTGAATTTGTATGTTGTGTGAAGCTCAGAAATTTGCATGATGCTATCCTTAATATGAAAGATTTTTATTAATTTTTATATATCGACACAATATGAATTCCAATCGGAAATTTACTAAGCTGTAATTGAATATGCAAGCAAACATGCAAATATGGAATCCAGTCGACAAAAAATTGAAAAATAAAAATGTTGGTTATGAATTATCAAATAACTTTTTATAGAAAAGTTCAGCAAGAAAAATCAGAAAGCTGAATTCAAGAATAGCAAAGTAACAATAAAATGCACCTTTCACTGAATTGTAGCTGATAAATTCAGATACTTTTGACGCTTGAGAATTTGGACATTTCGCCATGTTTCTTTTCATTCTGACTGCATTCCATTCAAAATTGTAAATGGCTGTTGCGAACAGCTGGGCATTTTTAACAAACCTTGAACGCTTGGACATTATAAGATGGGTCGGATACTCGGTGGTATCCGGAATTGTGTAACTCCAAAAACAAAATTGCGGGCATTCCATTTCGATGACTTCGTCGAAATTGAAATGATAGATGCCATCATTGTTAGCAACTGTTTCACAAATCCTGGTTTGATTTTCCTCCCTGATAATCGCAGAATTGGTTTCATTTAGAGCTTTTTTCAATGTTTTCATACCCTCGACATGTTCCAAAGGTTGCGCTAGTAAACCGTAATGAGCTTCGTACGAGCCACTATAACCGAGCAGCATGATTTTTGTTTCACCAGCTCTTATTTGATTTGCTAAATCGTCTAAGTCTCTGATTGGTATATTATAGTGAGCTACATTCATTAGAGCTCTTAAATTCGAACTGTACAAGCATAAAATAACTCCTTCGGCAACGCAGACTACGAATAGCAAGTAGTCGCATATTGCTCGGAAGTGCGGATAATCATCAAATTTCTTGCAAGATTTTAGGAATAACTGCGTAACAATGATGATTGTTGCGAAACAACAGATGGTGATCCATAGATAGATTTTGAACGGAGAAAGCAAAAAGTCAATCTCGTTTTCTACGGGTTCGGGAACTTTTGTAAAAAACTTACTGACCGACGAAACCAACGTTGGCACGGGTGTAAAATTGAGAGAAAACGAAGTTGTTTGCAACATTAGCCAGGGTGTGACATCGATGATACCTTCATTTAAGTCATTCCACAATTTAAGGTTCCATGCGAAAGGTTCGGCCGGGCCCTCGTAATGTACGAGCTCCATGCTGTTATTTGAAACTAATTTGAACCAGTGAACCAAACTTTGCATCGAAATGCTTCTACATACGTTCATGTTTACTAACTTGTCTAAGCATGATGGGTAGTCGTTTTCATGCATTCCAATCCGCAATGTCGCAGCTTGATCAACAGCCATTGTCGGCGTAGAATATTACCTTGCTTTGTTTTTTAAACGTTGGGGGACGGTAACTTTTTATAGAAATTCATCTTCTATATTAGTTTTGAAAGCAAATAATTTAGAATAATTGTGAACACAACTTGAACCAAATTGTGAACATAATAAAACGGAAAAAAACTTTGAAATTGAATTTGAAATTAAGAGCGACTGAACGGCTGAACGACTGAATGACTGCACGACTGAACGATTGAACGATTGCATGACCGAACGACTGAACGACTGAACGACTGAACCATACTGGGCCATACTTCAACGCAAATTTTGGAGCAAGGAAAACAGAAAATCTCACGAAAAGCGTTGTGCATCCAATTTTCGATCGGCATATTTCAAATTAGCAGATTAAACGTGTACTTGCGAATCAACATTAAAATACGTGTTTCGCAAACTAAGTTCCCTTTAAAAGGTTAAAAACAGTATGTTTGCTTGCATCTATCATTAGTTAGCTGATTTTACAGTCAGTAGATTTTACATTAAAAGACCAGAGAAATTTTTCACAGACACAGACAGTTGGAAGCTTTACCTTTTTAATTTAATCAGATTTGTGTTTTATATGTATTTATTTATACAGACAGCTTTTTTTATATTTTTGCAAACCAAGATATAACAGAAACTATTTTTATAATTAGTTTCCGCTCTAACAGCAAATTTAATTAAAGTCCGTCCGTTTTCATGGTTCGGTTTTAGTGCATCATTGTATACCGAATGAGACAATAATGTGTATCGTTTATACCAAAACATAGCCAAAAAATTGATGCAAGTGTCAGAAAGCCGGTTATTTATTAATTTCTCATTATGAGATTCAATAATACAAAATTTTCATTCGAAAAATCGCTCTTCGATGCATCAAATAATGCTATTTTTATTTACAATCATTCGTTTCATATTTTTGCTCCAAAACAAGCCGTGCCATACCAAAAATAACATTGAAATAATATAAAAACATCACGAAACATAGAACGTCATCAACTTAATGAAAGCATGACCAAAATTGGCTATGAATTCAAACAATGGTTGCACGACCAAAGAACTATAGTGCCCATTAATAATCCATTAATGAAAATGATAGTAAAGCGAATTTTCCGTATGACGTACAAAACCGCCTTCTCACGTCAAAGTCATTACGCAAAATTGGTTTTTATGAATGCCCAATGTGTACGATTTGTCATCGCATCAATGTCCAAAAACGTGAGAGGAAAAAAAACAAAAGACTGAACACAATTTTTAATATAGTAATTGCGGAAACGCGAATACGTGTTGATTCGATAAAAACCTATTTTTACCCCGTAATCGCAATTTACGTAACAATAAAACGAACCTGTCGCCACGCGAACTTGAGCAAAAATGTGAAACACGCGAAAACGACTTGAGACAATAGTACAATATGAATATGAATATTAATGAGGTGTACGTAAAAAATGACTGTCAGTGTCGTACACCACACATCCAAATTGTACTGCACATATACGTTAAAAAAACATCATACACACGGTGATCGACAAAGATAAATAATAAACTAGTATTCTCATAAAATCATTTTTGTAACGCTAAACTTGTAAGAAAATTCAACAAAACGAGCGAGAAAACAAATCACAGACTGCAAAATAAATGAAAATTTGTACGTAAACGGTCGGACAAAAATTTCCTCTCGTTTCACTGCCGCTCGAGCATTACAGGATGTCTGAGCGTGGCGTCCAATTCGGGATTGTGATCTTTGAGCGAATTGTACGAATAGTGTACGACGAATTCGACGAGCGATTTGAACCGTACGTCGGTGCCGGCGAATCCGTACGCGCCGTCGCGATTGTCGATCAAGCAATTGTGAATCTTGTTCTTGCACACCAACGACAACGCGTAATAGCCGGGCCGCGTCTCCGACGGTCGAATTAAGAACGTTCCGTCGCGGCGACCAGTAAGCAAATTAACGGCGTCCTGCTTGGACAGACCCTCGACGAGCCACGTGCTCCGATCTTCGAACGGACCGTGAGGGGGGATATAATCGGGACTGTGCGGTAATGCGGATTTCGACGAAGCGACTACGGCGGCTCCGTTTGATAATAACGGATTCGTCGTACACGCTTGCGAACCATTCCCCGACGTACTCGCGTTCGTCGCGCCGGAGTCGTATTCGTTATCTTCGACGAGTTTAACGTCTTGAACGAGTTTCTGTATGGCGTCGGCGCTCAATCCCTTCTTCGTCAAAGCTCGTTGTATGCATTCGCGGCGTCGATAAAGTTTAAGCAACTCGGGCTTAATCGAATTCAACTCTCGTTCGAGATGCCGTTGTTGATTCGTACTCTTATTCAAATCTTCGTCCAATTTAGTTTTATGCTCTCGTATCGTATCGCATCGGGACATTAGCAAATCGAAATTCTCTCGCAAGCGCTGCTGCTCGTGCAGTTGAGCGCCTTCTTTGTAGCTGCAATCAAAAACTATAAATTTTAATGAAGCAACAAAAAAAATGTCTGTAAAGGGTTCATCGAGGTAAATAGTAAACGCTGAACGCCATCTGGAATTTTTCGAGAAAAAAATTTAAGAAAATCTAACGCTCGTTAAGTTACTCGTCGCTATGCCTAATTAGAAAAGCTCGCTTCAATTCGAAAAACAACATTGAACCAGTGCCAAGATGAAATTGAAATTGAACGCGCTCTCAGTCGGAATAATGTCTCCTGGGATCCCTCTCTCGTGCGCTCGCCGACAATATATATTTAAATGAGACACAACCAAGAGATCAAGTTATGCAGCTGAGCATCGTCAATTCGTCGATTCGATCAAACGAGCTTAATTAACATGACAAGGCAACACGCCAATCTCCAGCAGCACTGTACTAATTAAAGTAAAACAAAAAAAGGGACGCTAACAATGCAGGCCTTTACCGTTTATGGAGTTCCATTTGTTCTTGGAACATTGCCAAAGTTTCTTCGAACGCCACCAAGGCTTGACGCTTGAGTTGCAAGTCTTGCGACAGACGCGAATATTCCTCGTAAATCGTATCGTATTCCTTGGACTTTTTCAAGTAGTCGGTGAGCGCCTGACGGACGCTGGCGCTCAACTGGTCGACGGTCAGCAAATTTTCCTCCTCCTCCGAGGCGCCCTTCGTTAGCGGGTTTATCAACATAACGTCCAAATTACGGTTGTACTGTTTGAGCGAATGAGTTTTGTAGAATTCAACCAAATCGATTACGGACGTAAAACGGAGGGGTTCGGTGATCGAGAAACCAAATTTGTTATCTCGCTGATAGATTTTTATCAACTTGTTATCGCCGTCCTTGCGCAGGGTTATAGTGTAGTCGCCCACAGTACTGCTGTTCCTCACCAAGAAGGTACCATCGTTCTTATCCCTCATCCTCTCGTTGACTTCCTCCCTGGATATGTCGCCCCAGAACCACGTCGCGTCCTCGATGGACTTAGGCCCCGGCGACAGAGGGGCCACTGGACCATTCCCGTCGATGTCCTCCTCGGGTATGGAATCCGGTACCATCGGCGACGAATTGATGCGCTTGCGCGGCGGCAATGGCGGCGGGCGCGATATCAATTTCTCAGCCATAAATCAACTTAGACTTCAACTATAAACTCCAATAGAATACAATAATAATAACCCGATTGAATACAAACCTGCAAAAAATCAACAAAAAAATTTAGACAGTGAAAAAAACACAATTCGTACGCCCGCGCTAAACGTCGCGCCTGCGAATCGTAAGTCTGTCGCATTTCAGCTGTTACGAGCAAATTACAAGTTCTAGACATCGAGCTGCGAAGAACTGACACGTTTCGAATAAGCGCCAAAAAACGCCGCAATGCGCACTGAAAGTGTTTCGCGTTTTCGAAACCGATAAAGTTAATGTTTCGTATAAAAAATAAAAATAATGGAACCCAAATGAGATAAGAGCTTGGCGAAAAAACAATGATGAAATCAGTCGTTAAAGCTTGGCGTATAGTTGTCAACTATAGGTCCAAAATGTGAACTATAGTTGTCAACTATAGGCACAAAATGTGAACTATAGATGTCAACTAAAATGTGAACGATAGTGTCGCCTACAGTTCTATATATAGGACTTCTGTCGCATCGAATATGTATTCTTAAATTTATATTATGACAGAAACGCGACGGCGACATTTTATCTGTTCCAACGAACGCCGTAACGACCGACGACGACGAACGAACGACGAACTATGGAAGAAAATAAAATGTAACGCTATTTTTCGCACGAAATGGATTTTTGCTCGTTTCGTTTCGTTTCGTGGATCGTTGCGAGTGTTCCGAGAGCGCGTTTCGTGCGACAACGAAAAATCTTTTTATCGACTTTCCGAACTATAGTCGCTGAGAACTATAGTGAAGCATTATGTTAGATAATAGAACTATAGTCATTATAGTCGAACTATAGTTCTTTGAGATTTTCCTCTCGGAAAAAATGGAAATATCCCACGATTCCACAATCAGACCGATTGTCGAGTTGAAAAACTAAAAACGCGTCGTCTAACGTGCGAAATCGGGAGAGATTTTATGAAAACTAGAATCATAAAACTCGTGTTTTTTTATGTTTTATAACTAGTTGGCTTTCGCCTTTCGACTGTTTGCATTTCAAAATTAATAACTGCGATATGCTGATTTATAATATACTCCGTGATTGAACGACGGACGGAAAATAACGGTCCTTCCCGACCATTAGTTTTATACACCATCCTACGCTATAGTTCCGTCGCTAAACCATTATTAGAACGTTGATTTTTCATTCATAGAAATTTGGAAGGTGGTCGTAATTAATATTTACGCTAAACGAGCGCTGGCTAGGCGCGATTCGCGAGCAGCCAGTTGTTAAATCGAGACATAAAATAAAAACGCTGAAAAAAAAAGATAAAATAACATTTTTACAGCTTCATTTATCTGTAAATATCGCCAAGCAAATCAAACGATATATCAGCTAAACAACGCTTGGAACATCGGAACAAATCCGCAATAACTTACAAAATCGGCTCGTAAGCTTCAAGTTGCAACATCAGTCATCGTTGATTTACCTAATCCGACAACTGATTTGCAGTTCATCAGATTTCACCCAGTGACAGACAATGGGAAGTCATTAACATGAAATCGTGAAAAGTGAAGCAGTATCGGCTGAGAAATGTGATTCGCAACTCACTTGCAACATCAGCTAGGCAGCCGATATTCTTGCTTACATCATCGACTTGCAAGCCGTTTTCAAGTTGCAACATTATCAGCGCTGATTTACCGATTCACAGTTCTGATTTGCCGATTCGTCTGACTTATCCCGCGTGAAGATACTGTAACAAAAGGAAGTCATTAGCATGAAAGCATATTGTAATGAACACTTCAACTATAAGCCAAAAACGAAGTGCGCAATTAAACTAATGACTTCCTTTTTTTGGCGCGAGCAAAATTTCTTCGTAAGTCCATAAAAATGTGAATATTTTGAAAGCCAGCCATTTTTTCCGAGTATTAACGAAGCGCGACGATTCATTCGAAAAAGATGCCAGATATGAAAAAAAATTATTTGTCATCATTTTCGCAGGCTCCCATTCATGTTTTCGCAGAATTAGCATGTCAATGAAATGCCATTATTAAGCCCCTATTGTGCTCATTATGTTAATTTCTGCAGTCGAAATGACGTAAAATCGAAATCACACCCAATCGGCAACTTGGCAAGTCACACTTCGGCGAATAAAAAAACTAAAAAAATATCATCTCCTGGAAATTCACAGCCTTTTACATTTCGAACAATAGTTCGGAAAAAAACAAATCCCTGTGATTTCATTTTGTAATAAAATTAATAAAAAAAATTTATTTCCACCCGTTTCTCACCCAAGGAAGAAAAAAATCTTACTGACTGTAAGGAAATCATGACTAAAATTTTCCACAGACCCGCACACTTTTCATGATCAGCCACAGAAACTAGTTTCGCGCCCGAACTAAACTCGTAGTAAATTTTTTCAACTAACATTAAATAAAAATCGAAAAGCGTTTTAGAAATGCAAAAAGACTCGTTTGGATGATATCCAACGCTGAAAACTTGTCTGCCATTCGTCAACGAATGAAACTTTTACGAAGAGCGATCGGAGCGCATTGCAGAGTTTTATCAAGTCAAACATTGGAATGTGTAATCTACTTTCTCCATCGTCTTCTCATTTTTGAAACGAAAAAGAACAACGATAAGACGTTGGATAAACTAAAAACGAAAGGGTTTTTGGATCATTCAGTGCAGAAAAACTAACTCACTGCTCACAGGGATTCCTGATTGAAGCTGTTAAAAAGAAAAATAACTAACTAAAACAAATGAAAAACAAAAATAATGAAGATTCTCGTAAAAATACGCGTTGAAATCTTTGACAATGTTTTCACAAAATACATGACGGTTTTCGAGATTTAAAAGTACTGGACATCTTGAACTAAAATAGATATGAACCATGAAAAACAAATTAAAAGCAAAAATAATGAACACCCCAGCAAATCAGTCAGATTTTTATTTGACAAGAAGCATGCAAAACCTTCGAGATGTAAAAGTAACGGACAAAGTGAGTTATTTCTAATGATTTCACCCACAAAAAATTGGCAAGGCATTTTTTTGCTTTTTTGCATGACATGATGCAAAAATTATTTTTATACAAAAAATGAAAATTGCGATTTTTTCTCACCGTGACATAAATGAAGCGTTGAAAAAACTTGAGAAACGAAATTTTAATTAAGCTACAGGTTTTCTTTGCCTGTGACATTTCGAAAGGGTATTATTAAAAAAGCAAAAAAAATATTAATGAACCACTACAATTTTGTTCCAAATCAGCATCAGAAAAACGTTTCATCGCTTTATTTTTTATTCTCATATTTCCCAGTGAGCTGAAAGATTTTTTTTCCATCAACTAATGAACTAGAGAAAAGAAATTAAGAATATATTGTGAGCAAATATATTGATATACTGTAGTTTGCCACAGTTAAAAATTTGCCTAGTGCTGAAAGTTGTAGGTGTGCTCGTTAGTTAATTGCAATCAGGATTTTGGAACTCCTTATAATTTTTTATAAACCTTGGCAAAAACAATGTACACCTACAGAAAAGTTCATTAAACTTTATCACTGACAGATGACTGCGTTTAGCGCCCGCAATGACACGGAATGACGCAGGAATTTAGCTTAAAAGTGTTTACAACGAGGACTTTCTGGCTAAGAGTCAATGAAGCAAAATTTAAGCTAACTAAAAGCAAAAAGTTACCAAAATTTTCTTCTTTCGACAACACTTTTCTCAAACGTTAATTTCGAATTCTAAACGACCCTAGTAACGATCAATTTTCGTTGTTCCCAACGTCGTAAAAACGAACAAAAGCAAAGAAAAAAATTCAATACAAACTACTTTTCTTCAATGTCTTGTGCGAAAGAAACTCGTTTTTCATCGCTGTCGACGACGTTTTATTGACGGCGTCCTGCTGCAAGGGGATTATTCTTCAATACTATTTTGCTCTTATCTATAACATTAGAGAAGTGCCTACAGTTGATTGAAGGCCAAGACTGCATAATAAAGTTTGTTTTCACAATATACAAGATGCAAAATTTTGCATGGTTAGTCGAAAATAACAAAAAATCGGCCTTGTCAAGAGAAGAACAAGGAGCAAAAATAGAAACGTAAAGGCAATTTGGCAAATGGCTGATGGATTACTTCAATAAATTATAAAACATTTGGAATTGTTGCTAACAATAGACATGTTACATCTGTTTTTCTGTTTCGATTTTCACATTTAGGGTGCAATTTTTTATTTCAAAAACATAAAAGGTAAGATTAAGAACAGAAGCAAAAAAAATCGGAAAGCTTAGATAATTTGGAAATTGAAGAAAAAAGATGCAAAGAATAAAATTTTTGTGACATTACGCATTATTTTTGCTCATTTGTGAATAAAAATCGAAAGTTTGCAAATTTAAGCATGAAACGTCAAAGGAACTCAAAAAAATTAAATAATTGAGAAAATTTTTACACACAACCGCTCCCGGCCACCGCCAACGCGAATGAGAAGTGTAAAGTATTAAATGAAGTAGACGGCGTAATTCGTGTCGTTTGAACATGCAAATCGTTAGTCGGCGAACGTCGCGTTGGCTACAGTATACCGAGCAAGGAAGACCGAAAATTTGTTTTAAATTTCGTTTTCCTGGCCAAAAAATCGTATCAAATGAAAATGAATTTGCTGAAACGAGACAAAAAAGATGAAGAATCTTCGGGCGCGTCGAATCCATTTTTACATTTGGACAAAACTACGGTTTTGCAAGAAGTGATCCGCTTGGAAATCGAAATTTGCTCGGAAACCGAATTTTCAAGACCAGTAATTTGTTTTCAGGCAAGGGTATTCAACGAAACGCCGATAAATACGAAAAAATGCTGTCACATCATTACGAAATTGCTGTACTTGCTGGGACAGGGCGAAATTTTGAATCGGACCGAAGCGACGGAAGTTTTCTTCGCCGTGACGAAATTGTGGCAGAGCAAAGACGTAAGAAAACAACTATAGTCACTGGAGAACTATAGTCGCTGGAGAACTATAGTCACTTGACAACTATGGTACCTGGAGAACTATAGTCAATGGACAACTATAGTCATTGGACAACTATAGTCGCCTTACTTTATTGCTTTCCGAGCAAATTTTCATTACTTTGATTTTTCCAGGCTACTCTTCGTCGTTTGGTCTATCTAGCCATTAAAGAACTGTCCGGAATGTCCGATGACGTCATCATCGTCACTAGCAGGTTACATAGTTCTCTAGCCATTTTTTGCAAACTAGATTTGTCGACCGAAATTTTGTTTTTTAGTTTAACTAAGGACATGACCGGCAAAGAAGATATATATCGGGCGGCCGCCGTCCGAGCCTTGTGCAAGATAACCGATGTAACCTATAGTTGAAAATTATGGAACTGTAGTTGTCATTCTAATGACTGAGGAACTATAGTTGAGGCTCAAAAACTAATTACAGTTTCTATTGAACTATACCTTAGCTAAATGAACTATAGTTGCTAGTTATCTTTTTTTAGAGTAGCATGTTTCAAGCCATCGACCGCTACATGAAACAAGCCATCGTCGACAAGATTCCGGCGGTAGCCAGCGCCGCTTTGGTGTCGTCTATTGTAACTTATTTTGCATTTTCGATTTCGATATTTGTTTCGAAAAATAATTTCGAATTTTCAGCACTTGCTGAAGAAAAATCCCGAAATCGTTCGGCGTTGGGTCAACGAAGTCCAAGAGGCTGTTAGTTCCGATAATCCGATGGTTCAGGTACAAAAAAATTCACTGTATAATCGTGAACAGTCAACTATAGATCAAATATAATTCTGTTGTTTTTCAAGTTTTGTTTCGACTTTGTGCACGTTTAACCTCGATTTTTTGCATTTTTAGTACCATGCTTTGATCGTTTTGTACCACATTCGGAAATCAGATCGGTTGGCAGTCGGAAAAATGGTACAGAAATACAGCAAGCAAGGACTGAAATCTCCTTACGCCGTTTGCTATTTGGTAAACTTTTTCGATTTATCCAAACACTTTTTTGGATTCATTTTCAAGTTTCTTCGCCTTTTTCAGATTCGTCTGGCCGTTCGCCTGATTGAAGAAGATAACGGAGGGTAAATTGCATTGGCTGTACGCGCGAAATTCGTTTTAAAACTATTTGATCTATGTCTTTTTCAGTTCCGAAAGCGGTCAACTATTAGACTTTTTGGAATCTTGCCTGCGGCACAAATTCGAAGTGGTCATCTACGAAGCGGCGACGGCCATCGTACGTTTGCCGCATGTGTCCAGCAAGGAGTTGGCGCCGGCGGTTTCCGTGCTCCAGTTGTTCTGTTCGTCGCCCAAACCGTCGTTGAGGTTCGCCGCCGTGCGAACGTTGAGCAAAGTGAGCGATGACGTCATGTCTAAAATGGGAATGTTGTTTTTGTCAACTAACAACCTATAGCCACTGGACAACTGTAGCCACTGAACAGCTATAGTCGTTGAACATCTACTGTTAATGGGCAACTATAGTCATTGGACAACTGTATCAATCGACAACTATTGTTATGGACAACTACAGTCAATAGACAACTATATCAATGGAAAACTATAGACAGTGGACAACTATAGTCTTGATTGGACATTTATAGTCAATAGACTACTGTAGTCAACCGACATTTATAGTCAATGGACACCTATTGTCAATAGACAACTATATCAATGGACAACTATTGTTGATGGACAACTCTAGTCAGTGGGCAACTATAGTCTTGATTGGACATTTATAGTCAATGGACAACTGTAGTCAACAGACCTTTATAGTCAATAGACAACTATATTAGTGGACAGTTAGTCAATGGACAACTATAGGTAATGGACAACTGAAATCAATGGACAATAATCACTGGACAACTATAATCAATATACATCTAGAGTCAATGGATACATGACAACTATATTACCACGAACAACTATAGTCATTGGACATCTATAGTCAGTGGACAACTGTAGCCACCGAACAACTGTAGCCACTGAACGACTATAGTCAATGAACAACTTTCGTCATTGGACATCTTTAGTCAATGGACATCTGCAGCCACTGGACAACAGTATCGATTGGTCAACTATAGCCACTGAACAACTATAGTGACTGGACAACTATAGTCGGACGTTTAGTCCGAAATTGAACCGAATTTTGTTTTTCAAGGTGGCCATGGCGCACCCGGCCGCCGTCACCGGTTGCAACGTCGATTTGGAACAGTTGATCACCGATCAAAATCGAAGCATAGCCACGCTGGCAATAACGACGTTGCTGAAGACGGGCGCCGAGAGTTCGGTCGAACGGCTGATGAAGCAAATCAGCAGCTTCGTGTCGGAGATCAGCGACGAATTCAAGATCGTCGTCATCGACGCCATTCGATCGCTGTGCTTGCGCTATCCGAGAAAGCACGCCGTCATGATGACGTTTTTGTCGACCATGTTGAGGGACGAAGTGAGTTCAAAAAGTGTACTGGCTAGTGAACTGTAGTTGCCTGAGGACTATAGTTGTCTATGAACTATAGTTGTGTTGTCTTATCTATTATCCCTTGATGAACTATAGTTTTGATTTTTAGGGCGGCTACGATTATAAGAAAGCCATCGTCGACACGATTATAGCCGTCATCGAGGATAATCCCGACGCTAAGGAAGCCGGTATGTATAATAATAGTTTTCACTTTTTGCTCGATTCTCATTCGGGCTAGGCATATTTTTTGTTTTCTTTCGTAGGATTGTCTCACCTGTGCGAATTTATCGAAGACTGCGAGCATAACGTCTTGGCGACTAGAGTATTGCATTTGCTCGGTAGAGAGGGCGCCAAGTCGGCTAATCCGAAAAAATACATTCGTTACATCTACAATCGGGTTATCTTGGAAAATCCTCAAGTTAGAGCCGGTAAGCCAGTGAATTATAGTTGGACTATAGTTGACTGAATTATTGAACTATAGTTGACTTCCGATTGTAGCCGCTGTCGCCGCGCTGGCCAAATTCGGCGCGCACAACGAGTCGCTTCGTCCCAGCATCAGCGTCCTGCTGACCAGATGCTTGCTGGACACCGACGACGAAGTCCGCGACAGGGCCACGTTCTATTTGTCTATCTTGATGTCCAACAACCCGCAGTACATCAACCAGTACATCTTGGAAGGTAAGCGATCGGTTTTTGCCCGGATCGCTGCTGGCCAGTACGCGAAATTTGTTTTTCCAGGCTTACAAGTGTCCGTAATCGGATTGGAGAAATCCTTGCAGATGTATTGCAACGAGCCGCAGGATAAACCGTTCGATTTGAAAACCGTACCGTTGGCGGCTCAGCCGATATCCCACATGGACGATAAACGAACTAAATGTAAGCAAGACTATTGAACTATATGTTGTCGTTGAACTATAATTGACTTTTATTCGCAGCCGTCGAACCCGAGGTGATTCAGAAAAAGGACGAGAAACCGAAGGTGACGTTGCTCGAAGTGTACGCCGAACAGTTGCGAGCCGTGCCTGAGTTCGCGAAATTGGGCGCGCTTTTCAAATCGTCCGAGCCCGTACAATTGACCGAATCCGAAACCGAATACGTTGTTAATTGCGTGAAACACGTTTTTCCCGAACACGTCGTATTTCAGGCGAGTTTCGTGTTACGTTTGCTAACCGTCGGCGCCGTTTTTGATTTCACACGATTTTCTTTCGTTTTTTTAGTTCGACTGTCGAAATACGTTGAACGATCAGATTTTGGAGAACGTCACCGTCGGCTTAGAGCCCGCGGGCGAACAGTGGCACGTGATCACGTACCTGCCGATCCCCAAGTTGTCCTTCGGCCAACCGGGATCCGCCTACGCTTTGGTTAAGCTGCCCGACGATCCGACGTCCGGTAAGCAAACTGGATGGTTCTGATTGTAAAAAACAAATAATGCGCACTGGCTACTTTTAGTCGTGGGCACTTTTACGTGCACGATGAAATTCGTCGTCAAAGATTGTGATCCAAATACCGGCGAGCCGGACAGCGACGAAGGGTACAACGACGAATACGTGGTAAGTGTCTAAAATGGAATTGAGCTTGTTTCAAATAATAGCCAGTTAGTTTTTGTGTCTAAATCGAATTTGAGCGTTTTCAAGGAGTAGCCAGTCACTTTTAGTGTCTAAAACGAATTTGAGCTTGTTTCGACGAGTAGCCGGTCAATTTTTGTTGTTGTTTTTTTCAGTTGGAAGACGTCGAAGTGTCGGTCGCCGATCACGTGCAACGTACGGTAAAGACGAACTTTCAAGCGTTCTGGGATGAACTGGGAGAAGCTCATCAAATGGAAGACACCTACGCTTTATCGTCGATGAAGTCGTTGGAAGGTACATAATCCAGTGAACTATATAGTTGGACTATAGTTGACCCTTTGACGCTGTAGACCAGGGGTTCTTAAACTTTTTAGCTCCATTACCCCCCAAATGACCAAAATTTTGTCCATTACCCCCCCTATTTTTAAAAATAGTTAAAAAGCTTATTATTGGGGAAAGCTGACAAATATCTTGTTATATTACTTTCATAATGCACACAAATGGCCTTCCACTACCCCCTTGGACCTGCCCCACTACCCCCTTGGGGGGTAATTACCCCCAGTTTAAGAACCCCTGCTGTAGACGGTGGATTTTTTGTTTTTCAGACGCCGTAAAGAACTTGCAACAGTACCTTGGCTTGGGCGTGTGCGAACGATCCGACAAGATACCCGACGGCAAGGCGTCGCACGCCCTGCTCATGTCGGGCGTGTACCGCGGCGGCGTGCCCGTTGCCGCCCGTGCCAAACTGGCGCTTTCCGCCGACGGCGCCGTCAACATGAACCTGAGCGTCCGATCCGCCGATCCTACAGTAACCGAGATAGTGGCGTCGGCCGTTGGTTAACTTGAAGCTTTTTCATTGTTGTTGAACTATAGTTTGAAGAATTGTTTTCTTTTATTTAAAAAATTACAATATTTTCTGTCGGTTTATTGTATCTCGAGCCAATTAAAAGTTTTTCTTTGTTTCTGTTTCGTGGTTTATATGGTTTAATAATAAAATTCAGTATTTAATTTGTTTTTAAAGTCACCGTCCGGGCAAACATTTGTGAACTATAGTCCATGTATAGTATGTCGACTATGTAGTGACGACAACGGTCAACTATAGACGTAAAAATGGTCAACTATAGACGTCCAAAGGACAACTAAGGTCGCTATGCCGTCAATATAGTCACCGTGTCACGTGACTTGGGAAATTTTGTCGTAGGTATTAGCCTGCCTGCTCATCTGAAAAATTTCACTCTTATTTCAAGGAAAATTAGCTTATTGTATAAAATAATTTGAATTTAATGAATAAACTTAGTTTTTTAAAATATTAACTGAATCTTTTTCTTTTCAAATTGTATCTACGTTAAATACTGTTGCATAAGAGAGGGGGATTTAGCTCAGTGGTAGAGCGATCGCTTTGCATGCGATAGGCCGAGGGTTCAAACCCCTCAATCTCCAAAATTTTTATTTCTTTTCTTTTCCTCCCCGTTTACGGTCGCTACATGAAAGTTGTAATTAAAAACAAGAAATCAGTCATTTGTTCTTAACTTCGACTCAAAAATAAATAAATAGGGGCGGTGAAACGCTGGGATTAATGGAGCACACTCGCTTGCATTAATCTTTCATAGATTTCTCATTTATTTCATTTTCTGTTCCTGATTCCCTGTAATCTTATAACCCCGACCTGGATAGAGAGAGCAAGTTTGGGTATAAGCCGCGGCTTACGATCGAATAAATACCGCATTAACATTCTTGACGAGCTTTGTTCGCTTCTTTCTGCACATGTAAAGTTTGACATTCATTTTGTAAAAACTCTACAGTTAGGCAGGTCTCATTAGAAACTTTATAATCAGACATGTCTAACTCTATAGTTGTCTGGTGAGAAGAAGCAGTCTATTTGATGGTACCATCTAATTAGGTGCACTGAATGGGCCGAATAGACGATTCGCCATAATTAGATTATTAAAGGAATGCGGTAAGTTACAGTAGGCAACAAAATAAATCTTTTAAGCCTTCTTATGTAATAAAAACTCATCCTAATCTTTAGTTTATTACAGCACTAGATTCCAACAATTACCGACCAAATTTTTTCAGGGTTCCCATGGAACATGTAAAACCATGAAACCTTGAATTTGAGGATTGACTTTGAAACCTTGAAAGCTAACCCATAAACATAAACCTAGAATACAGAAGCTTCAACCAATAAATAGACTGAAATAAGTTCAATTTTTTTTTATTTTCATCAGTTTGATCTCTCTTGCAGTTTTTACATTGTTTTGTCACACACGACTCACTCAATAATTATATTCTCTCATGGTAAGTTGATTTTAACTTGTATTGTGATGTTCAAAAAGTCGTAAATATGAATTAAAGTTGTGTTTTACTACATTTTAAAACTACCTAAAATCACCTTGAAAATATCTTGAAAATGGTTTAAGTTCAAGGGGAACCCTGCTTTTAATGATGATAAATTCCACGCTAATGAATTCAAGAGAAAATTCGCGATATCCAAAGCATCATAGGTTTCCTGTTGACGTCAGACATGTTTCTAGATTTTTAAATGCTCTATCCAAAACACACTTCGTCACTTTACCCCCACTCACCCCACCCGCAGCCAGTCTTCATTTGGTCTTTGGTATCGACTGGATCAGTGAAGGTCTTCATTATTTGTAGTTGGTAGAACTCAAGTCACTGGCTATTTGCCACTGGTCACCACTACAGTCTTTGCCGAAGTTCTCCCTCTTAACCTTAGCAAAGCATACAATTCAAAAATATATTAATACCTTTAAATGTTGCCTAATGTAATTTGTTTTGTTTTTTGTCATGTTTACTTCTCATCAAAGATAAAATAGATTCACAATTAAATCGAAACTGTTTGTCAAAATTGATGAAATAAATTACAGAAAATGAAATGTCCTTGCTTTAGGACGACTATTCGCGAAACCAAGAACATTTTCTTGCCATGTGAATGAATGTCACAATGGGTCGTTTACAGAGGTCTTTCCACGTGATCCTTTTTTTTTTTAATTCAAGTTGGCCTTTCGAATTCGATTGACTCGCAATATTGTCAAAAATGGCTTGTGAAGACTCGCCAGACCTGTAAAACAATTTGTACATTCTTACAATAATTACAGTTCATCATAGTTGCAAAATACGCACACATCTTGTGTAGAACCACTGAAAATTTTGATAGACTTTTGGCCAGCATCTTCGTGGATTTGGATGGACTTATGGCCGGTATCGTTCGTCGGCATAGCAAGTAATCCGCTCACTGTGAATGCAACTAGGATAGATATTGTTGATTTCATAGCGGTTAAACTCCGAAAAAATCAAAACTTTCAACGGATATATTTGACTTTGGTGAAAATATCCGATGAACTTCGCGACACTGGCAACCTTCGTCGAATAAACTCGTGCGCATAATTATCGCGATTCTTTATATTTTTTTTAAAAATACACCATTAATTGTTTCGTAATACGTCAGACTTAAATGACGATTGAAAGTTATTGAAAAGGTTGTTATAATTAGTTTCCGCATGTTTCGTGGAGTGAACGGAAAAGATGTAAAAAGCAACACGAAAGTAAATTCCACGGTGACAGCATGTGCATTGTTTTGCATTATGAAAATTTTGCGGTTAATAATCTTGTTTATAAAAGCTAATAACAATATGTAGAAATTTTTTTTGATGCTCAATTAATTCATCATTGAGCATCGACTCATCGAATTGAGCTGCAAAAACAATATCATATTCAGTCACATCAAAGCAATGTCGAAGCTGTGATCTCAAAAACAGCGACAGGTGTCAAATACAAATACCATTTGGTTGAAATGGTCATGGGTAGCCATGGGGAGCCATGGAAATGGCCATGGGTTTCACATAGTTTTTCTCAACTAGCTTCTTTTTTTTAATTTATAATAAACTATTTGCAATAAAATTGAGTATAAATAGTTAATGACCTCTTAGCAATTAGAAAAATTTTTAGCATGGCTTTTGTAGTAGAAAAACATATAATTTCTGAGTTTTAAGTATTCTAATTCGTTATTTCGCATTTTTATGCATTAAGTCTGCTAATATTGTGAAAATTGCAATTTAACGTTAGCCGTCTATGTAAATTTGTTAATAACCGCTTATGCGAAGCAACGCGATTCTTCATGCTATTGTCAGCCTTGCGATTGAGTTTTCACAGGAAAAATTGCTATTAATCGTTCTTAAACAAGTTAGACAGCGATTTTACGAAGAAAATGTGTCAAAACGAAAAATAGCTCGTTTCACTCAATTTTAAAACAAAATTTGTGCCTTTATTCTAATACTAAATCATCTACCTGCGCCAAACTACCAAGGCGTTCACGTTTGAGTTCACTGACGCTGTTTCCGACCAAACCAACATGCTTCCGAAACAAAATTTACAGATAATCTGTATTCTGTAACTATGTACTTTCAAATTATCAGCATGCCGACAAAAGGTTTATTATTTCTTTTCGGAAGTCATTTTTTATCCATCTGACTTTTGGTTTATGCTCGCAACCTTCGTAGCAACCTTTTTTTTACAGAAAGCAAAAAACAATGTAATTTCTTATTTATTCTACCAAAGTAATTTCTCACGAAACTTTCTTGATAACCCAAAACTGTGCAACTCATCATCACTCAAGGATGTTAACGGTTTAGGCCATTGATGATTGATGATCTTCTCCCAGCAAATCACCTGAAGCCGAAGAGGTTCCACATTCAAGTTGACTTGATATGTGCCGTTTTTGCAGACAATGTGCATTCGACCATCACTGGTTACCAAAGGATCACCTTCCACAGTGGAATTTATTTCACTGTCTGTCGTTAATGAAGACCACGTCTTTGTAGGAAAATGAAATCGTAAAAGTTCACCATGCACAACCATTGGAACGAAATATGCCGATTCATCGTAGGTTGTTGAAAAATAAGTCATGTTACTTGAAATCCCTGGAAACGTTCCCAGAGAAAACGTTCTCAATTTCAACAATTTTTTGCTATCCATATCGAGACAAACAATGAACCGAGCCCAATCCTGAAATTCAAAATCTTCAAGATATGCCGAGTTAAGTTTCGTTTATGTAAATTATTACCGGCACGATATGTCGGCCAGCCATGAAGAAAAACAGTTTGCTATCCCAGAAGATTGTAGCAGTGCCTGCGTCGAGCAATGGCCCCGGCAAGTTATCTGCCAAACAGTTCCACTCGTTTGAAACCAAATCTAGCGAGAAAATTTTACTTTTAACCGGTGGTTCGAATCCGCTGTGAAACGTGATGATTAATTTGTCGTGAATTATTCGAACGAAAGACCGAGACGTATACTGTGGTATGTGGCTAAAACTTTCGTTCTGTTGCAACATGTTGCGATATTGGTTGAAAATTTGAAACAGATTGTAAAAAGAAGTCAAGTCACTGGACTTCAGGCAAGTCAAGCCTTGCAATGATTTCCTCTCGATGTCGTAAAAAATGATTTCATCATCGACGGCAATGAGTAAACCATTCTTTTCTTCGTAATAAACCATTCCCCAAAAAGACACTGAATCCTGCAAGGGTAAGTCGATCATCGACCATAATTTTGTACTGAAATTGTATTTCCAGAGATTATTTTGAAATCCTTTGTCGGCTCTACCAATAATAAACATTCCGTAATCGTCTACTTTACAAGCCGTGTGCGGAGACAGATTCCGCGGATAATTGGGATCATATAGCTTTCTATCTGGGAAGCTCACTGTCTTAGTCGTCCCAAGCATTTTTCCAACACAACAAGCTATTGAAAAAACAAATAACTTACAACAAACATGTTGAGAGGAGGGTTAAAGAACGACAGAGTTTGTGCCAAGCGGGAGTTTAACCAACGTTGATACAACTAGGAAAACTAAAAATTTTATCGAGCGTAGAGTCACAAGTTACCCCAATTCCCAAAAAACTTTGTGAAACACAAACGTCTCAGGACAGTCGAGAAAAAGCGCTCTAGCTAGGGCAAAGATAACTTTTAATAAGCAATTTCAGTGAATTCATCAACAACAACAAAGTGGTTTTTTTATTGAACTGTTGATTTGGGCATCTCCAAACGGTGTTTAATGCAGTGTCTAGTCATTCGATTGAATGTAACAATGGGCGATTTGCAAACATTTTTCCACAGAAATCTTTTTTGCAATGACTGTCTTTTGTTTTTCGGATTTGACGAATTGAAGATTTCCCATTTGTCACCCATGGCATCCATGGACTTGTCAAATCTGCAAAAACAAAATTAGCTACACACTTGATAGCTAAAATGTTCAAGAAAATGTCCATTCTAGCAGAAAAAACAGGTTAAATCTGACTTACTTATTGTTAATAGTTTCAATGATGATCAAGTGGACAGTGTTGTATCTATCATCAACTATAGACGAAGAGATAAATCCAATAATTGATATGGCTGCAAGTATTACACATATTATTTTCATATTTCCCTCCCAGTTTCTAAAACAGCTTGCAAATATTCAGCCTGCTGTCAGGATTAAAAATTTCTAAACGTATATCATCTAATATTGGCTTATACTCCTTGACACAAAAATTAGCTAAAATTAGATTCTCGCGAAAACAATGCACGGTTCTTGTTTGGAAAACAGATTTTCAATGAGTTAAATTTAATTTCCGCTGCCTTCGCCTCCACTACATCATAAATGAAAGCAAATCGTTTTGTTTTGCTGTCAATTGATTAAAAAAAGATTACGTGGATGTCATTATTGACGGTTTTCAGAAGTCATGCAAAGACAAAGTTGAAACTGTTAATTAGTTTCAAAAACGTCAGGCAAGTGCATATTTTTTGTATTCGGTAACACAGTTACGATTACGATCACTCCGACGAAGGCCATGGCTGCGAAGCAAATGTATGGCAATGGTGTCCAACTTAAACCAAAATATACCAATTGAGGAGCAACTATGGCTCCAATTCTTGCTGCAACGCTACAGAACGAACCAGCTGTGGATCTTAGCACAGTTGGAAATAGTTCGATCGAATACGTATAAGCTTGATCGAACGCCACATTAGCCGCTAACTGCCCTATTACAGAGACCAGGGATACGCAAATGCTATACCCAGTGCTTTCAGGAGACACGACAGTTAGCATTAATACGACAGCCGCATTGGATAAAACTAAAAACAGCACGGCAGTTAACAGCGTCCATTTTCGATTCAGATTCGGATTATACGCGTCGTAAACGGCTAACGGTAATTCGAGCACGTAGACGCAACTCAAAATCGTCATGCTCAAGTAAATGTTGGATGGCAAGTTACTGATATTAAAATACATGCCGTAGTTGATAGTGCTGATAACGAACCAAATTATAATGCTAGCTACGGTGTACGTGGCTAACTTTCTCGTGTTAAATAAATACCACGCGTTGCGTTTCTTCAACGTTCGTTTTCCGCTATCACCATTGGATTTTTCTGTTTCTAATTCAAACTTGACAGGCAATAAATCTGACGAGCCATTGAAATGAGCTATTTTATGTAAAATTTCAATCGATTCTTCAGTTCTGCCTTTTTGCGCTAACCATCGCGGACTCTCGTATACGCCGAAAATCAAAATCGGAATCAAGAGCACTGCTTGCAAGTTACCATATATCGAATACCCCTGCCAATTTTTGGTTAGATATGCAACCAGAGTTTGGTCGAACTGTGCGAAAGTGCACGAGGCCACAGCTCGAATCAAGTATCGATATCGGTTAACCGTATTTTCAGCGATCAACACCCAACCGACGACCATATCGGCGCCGGCGCAAAATCCGATAAAGAATCGAAATGCCGTAAACATCTGCCAGTTGGTGCTCAACGATGACAGGCCACCTAATAATATTTGAGCACTCAGAACACAAATGAAGGTCCACTTGCGACCCCAACTATCGCTAATGTAACCGATGAGCAAGGCTCCTACGAGATCCCCGACCATTTGAATAGACGTAATTAAGCTTACGGTGTATGACTGATCGCACACCAATAGCCATTGGTCAGCGATGGAATAGAATTGAACTATCAACGATAAATTGCTTGATGAGCAATTGTAGAACGTCTGACAATCGCTTGTAGGGGTCGCATTGGCATAATCGCTATCGTCGCATAGAAATTTTGGCGGATCATTGAACGCCATGAAGCCGTTATTTACGGATAACGGGAACATCGCGTACACGTAAAGGATTGTTAGGAATATTTGATAGCGTCCGTACGGCTTTGTCCTTTCGAGTAAGTCGTCAATATGCCATGGCGAACCATCGACGTGGACGTCTGGATCTTTAGTGGCCATTGGCGGAATTCTGCTAAACGTCCTCGTCTAAGTTCAACCTGGCTAGGCTTCTGTTTCATTGTCTACTTTTATGTGTTTTAAAATTAAACTACATGGCAAACATTGCTGATAATAAAAACAAAAATGTATGTAAAACCATTGATAAAAGTATTTGTACACTTGGGTTCTTTAACAAATGCAGCTGGAATAAAAGTGCAAGTTGACATTTCCAATCCATATTAAGATTGATTTTCTAGCATGCAGCTGCAGTCAGGTATACAGCAATTCGTAGTCTGTAACATCCAGCATGGTTGAAAGATATCTTGTACAGGGTTAGCGAGAAGTCGCGCAGGCTGTTTGAGTGATCATAGCTCCAGAATTACTGATCAGATCAAGCTGAAAT
>JAQGBA010000700.1:0-25962 GCA_034698125.1 Prionchulus punctatus
ATCCATTTAAGCCTCCAAAAATCAAGTTCAAAACAAAAATCTATCATCCGAATATATCCGAAGATGGAACTATATCGTTGAGTATGTTGGGCGACCACTGGGCACCCGGTTTGACCCTCGGCAAAAGTAAACCGATTAATCATCCACGGAGGATTTGTGATTCAAATAAATTGAATTCATGATGCCTTTCAATTATCACGAGTCATGATGAAGGTTGCTTTTTTGTTTTTAGCTCTAATCAGCATTTGCTCTTTAATGAGCGATCCATTTCTCGATGGCGACAAGCCGTTAATGCCGGATATTGCGCAACAGTACACGACGGATCGAGCTCGCTATAATGAACTAGCTAGTGAATGGACTGCTAAATATGCCATGTAAATTATGTTCTAAATTGAATTAAACTAATTTTTCGCATTATATCAATTTAATCTATACGTACAGTCCATTGAGTATTGATGACACTATTGATGACACTGAGTATTGATGACATGTTTTTCCATATTCGTACTTGCGAATCTTCTTATGGTTATCTTTTTGAGTTTAGTGAATGGATTATAGTAAAGAGGCAACTGTAATAAAACAATTCTTTTAAAGTAATAAGCAATCAACATGTGACAAAGAAATAAATCAACAAATTTTGCAAATGCTTGATTGAATTTTGTTTTTAACTGTGTTCTTCTTGCAAAATTTTGTCATACAATGCTGAGCTGATCAATGCAGAATGGGTCAATTAAAGAACGAGTATTGGATTAAGGAAAAATAATTGATAGCAATCCTATTCAGTTTCATAAAGATGTCAATACCTCCTCTAAACTTTTCGATATCTTGATTAGGTAAGCTCCAAATTATCTTCAACGTTTCGACCAACATGTGACCAGCATTTTTCATAACACTCTTAAGGACAACGCGCATCGTCAGCCTTTACGAAATGTGACGAACTCTCTTAGATTTATAGTAAGAAACTTGGTATCTGTTTACGGGAAGTGAAAAACAATCTATCTTCGAAAACCAAAATTTTAATTCATTTTTGATTTAATTAACTGATTTCGGAGGTTGGATGGCTGTCGTGCACGCTTACCCTCCTCAGCTATAGAATGTTATAGTTGCATAACTTTAGTGAACTTGTTCGTTCTTTATCTCTGAGAGGGATGTGTGTTTATCGGAGGTATCTCCAACTGCTTGTGTGTCTTCGGTGAGCAGTCAGACAGTCTGACATATTGACTGCTTGCTAAGTTCGCTGCTATGTACAGCAACATGTATGTTGTCTTGTGAACATCAATATTTGCAGGTTAATGAATTTATTTTATGTCAACTTTCACAAAAAACGAACAATTCTGTGCAAATGTAAAATGGTGTTTTATTGACCCAACTGTGTTTTTTTTCATTCTTGGATTAAACTGAAGGGCACTACGTTGTATTTTCTGTTAATACCTGAATAAATAAGAAGATGCATGGTAATTTGAAACTTTTCTTTCAATGTTTAAATAATTTTGAAGATTGTGGTTGTTAGTGTTTAACTGAGCATGCTAAAGTGTAACAAACTATTCAAGCAATGGACAGCTCTTCTGTCCATACGGTAAGATCAACGATGTTAAATAATTCAACTACTATTCGAATAGGCTTCACTGACGAGCAACCATTTGCATATTCATGCGTCGTTGATGATTCAAGTAATTGTCCATTTATTGGCATAGATTTAGTGTACATCTATAACATATTGCACGGAATGTTTCATTTAAACGTTTCATGGCATTTGTACAAAGATTATGATGAACTTGACAATGCATTGAACGATGGTGAAATAGATATTATTGGTGGCACTCGAATTGCAGGACGTATGCTATATGCCATAGAACAGTGGTACCAAACGTTTCCATCGCAAGACTTAATCATTGGATTTTTCGTGAAATCGTATGTTGAAGCAGAAACAATTAAGCCATTTAACAAGTTCACTTTGGATTTGTGGATTGCTATACTTACTGTCACATCTGTTGTTGCAATGATGCGTAAGTTCCCTGGTAAACAGAGACTCTCAATGTGTCTTTTACCATCGGAATTTTTTTATTTTTTTTGGTTTTTCTTACTATCTATGATTATGGAATTCTACGGTAACATGCTTACCGCTGACTTGTTGGTGACAGAAAAAGTGACTACATCATTTAAGAACCTGGACGATGTGGGAGAGAAATTAGTTTCTAAAAAATGTCAGTTCACCATTTTCCATAATTACATAAACATGACAGAACTTGACTATGTGTTCAAACCTGAACATAATTTAAGCTGGACACATAATTTTAGAGCGGCAATGCTCATTAACCCTCCAATCGTGCTGTCACGTAAGGCTGATATGTTGACTACAGTTAGAAATGGACAATGCGTAGTTGGTTTAGATTTCGTAAGTACCGACATTTCACTGTACAATGCACTTTGCGACATAGACATTAAGATATTTGTCGATGACATACCAAGTCAAGCTTATGTCTATTATCATAAAATTGAATCGTTAAGATCGTCTATTAACTCAATTATGACATCAAATGCATTTATAGCCCTGCCAAATCTTTTAATGCACCAATATTTAAATACAGAAATGAGTAAACTTCAGGCAGACTGTCAATATTCAAATCCAATCGAAGTGTTTACATTGTCGCAGTGTTTTTATTGTTTTGTTCTTCTAATTTCTGGATTAACCATTTCCGCTCTGTTCTGTATGATCCGGTGCATAAAAATGTTCTCAAATAGGTTTAACGAAAAAACATAATTTGCGCTTGATTTTGTAATTTTTTTGTTTTGTTTTTTTGTTGTGCATTAATATTCAAATAATGCTTAGGTTTACTTTAATTTTTATTTAATTTTCACGTTATTTTCTCTATCATTGAAAAATGCGCTACTATAATTTAGTTAGAAAGATCAATTTTACTTTATGGCGAATAAAATTACAGACCGCCTATATTTTAGTAAGCAGTCCATGTTTTTGGCGCTACATTTTGCCAATTGTGCGCGTAAAGCATATTTGTAGTAAAATGAATTTCGTTCCTCTTGTTTACCTTTCTTGTTATTTATTTTCGAAACTACTCTTGATAAAACAATTTGACAATTTCAGTGGTTCTATCGCCCACTTCATTGACCACTTGCATATTCACTTAAAAACTGACTAATAAAATATTCATTTTTATAATTTACGCTAAGGATTTGTGAAAATGCAGTACCATTGAAAGTTAAAGATGATAACTAAATAAAACAAAAATACGTAAAAAAATAATAAAATGAATGTAAAAGATAAATATGGATAAAGGATTGAATTGAAAACAGTTGGTAAAGTTAGAAGTTGGTAAGAGATAGAGAAGAGATAGGTAAGAGTAAGAGAAGCCAACTCTATGAAAAAGGAGAGGGTAAAAATTGGAAAGACCGCCAACACTAGGACCAGGGTTCGGATGGAGTTGTAAAAATGATAAATGAGGAGATAAAAATATAAAAATACATAAAGAAAATAAGAATAACATTATAAACTGGAACTGGAATTTGTGTAACTTTGATCAACGGAACATTCTTCAGAAGGTACACTCAGGTAGAGTTGTTGATGGAAATGAATTGAATTTTATTATGTTATATAATAAAAACAAAATCAGGTGTGATCACTAGCAAGAGTTATTCGTGTCACTAACCAAATCGGTTTCATATAAATGAATAGAACAGAAGAATTTCCATCCAAAAATGTGAAGTGTAAAGTGTATCCAAAAAGTGTAACTATTGTTCAACAATTGTCAGACTTTTTCAACTGGTTTGGTTGGTGAAGGGAACTCTTCAACTTTTGAAAAACGTACCGCCTTGGAACAAGACAAAAATTTCCATAGGACTAGTGATCTCTGTTTTTAGGAGCTGAAGGAAATCACCGAAGACCCTTCGCAATTATGTTCGGCTCGACTAGCTGGTCATGACAGTAAGTCCCATCGGATGTTGGGCTTCCTAGTTTAAGTAATAATTTTTCTTCAGTGTTCCATTGGCATGCAACTATTATGGGACCTGTAAACTTGAAAACTTTTCTCTATAAAGCACAAGTAGAACCTGGCTTTTTTATGTTTTAGCCCGGAAGTCCTTACGAAGGCGGTGTTTTCCAGTTAAATTGCCATTTTGCCACTACATATCCGAGTCGTCCACTGAAAATTGTTTTTATGACGCAAATTATCATCCGAATATTAATCAAAACGGCCATATATCTTTGAACATCTTGCAAAATGAGTGGTCACCGACGTTAACCATAGCTAAAGGTAATTCATCGTGATTGGTCATCGAGAGGTGGAGGGGGGGGGGCGACTTGAAAACACAAATTAGGATCCTTTTTTTTGACTGATTCTTAAAATGTACCATTTTATTTTGAGTTCTTGTGAGCATTTGGGCATTGATGAGCGATCCATTTCTATGTCCATCTAGACGATGAACCATTGATGCCCATCTGTACAAAAGTGAACGCGTTCGCTATAACGCTACAGCTCGTCAATGTACTTCGAAGTACATCATGTAAATGTGACAGCTTTTACAAAATGTGATGCAAATTTTTCCCTTCAAAAATAAATAAAAACCGTTTTGCATTGTATTTATTGATGTTTCTGCTTATTCTTACTTAGCAAAAGTGAAATACATATTTTAATGTTGACTCGCAAGTATACATGTAAGTCTGCCAATTTGCTGTATGCCTGTGTAATTTTCCTAATTATTCACGTTCACCGCATCGAAAAGTAGGAAAACGACATGTAAAAGCATGTAAAAAATGAAACATGAAGAAATAATTATTACCAAAGTGTTCATGATATAAATGAAGGCTTGCGCCAAATAATGATTCAAGCAATGACCAGTTAAAAATTTGTCCGAGGTAGAAATGAAAAGGTAAATTTTGTGCTAAGCTGTCGATGATAATTTTTGGATACTAGCCAGGTTCATTAGAAAACCCATTAGGGTGAATCATCGGATGTTTCGCAGTCACATTTGGCTCGACAAATTTTTTTATGCTCGTACGTGCGCTAGTATCAAGCTTGTATGTCCCTTTGCTCGGTATTTCTTTACTGATGACTCATATTAAAATTAAGAGAACATTTTCTGTTCGACAGATGGCATTCGGTATGAGAATACAAAGACACTAGTGTATTTCGATACTGCAACTGTAGACGGTGACTAACTCATTTTATTTAAATTAAAAATTAAAAATTTTTATTTTAAATTCAATTATTTTTTTAAAAAAAAAAGAACTAAAGGTCAAAATTGTGTTGGCGAACTTGTCATTTCTTTGTCACGCTTTCACATTAAAAATTTAGGAATTGCACGACATTACCATCGATCATCCAGAACTATGTTCAGCTGCATTAATCCACGAACGAGACAGTAAGCTAAAATGATTTTTAAGGGTTTCAGAATCATATTCGTATTCATATTTGTTTTTGTTACGATTAGTTTATCGCTTCGAGGCACAGATAGTGGGGCCAGTAAGATAAATAGATATTTGATTTGCTTTCTTCCAACGAATAGTAGTTATTTTAACTGACCAGTCCTTACAGAGGAGGTGTATTCTTGTTAAGTGTGCAATATCCAGATAATTATCCATTTAAACCTCCAACTATCTAGTTTAAAACAAAAATCTACCATCCAAACGTATGTGAAGGTGGAACCATAGGGCTGAATATATTGGGCAAAGACTGGTCGCCGCAATTGACCCTCGGCGAAGGTAGTTCAGCGAATGATTCTTGAAAGTTCGCGCAGAACCGAAGTTGATTGCATGAATCATGAATCATGCAATATCATGGATGAAGATTACTCTTTGTTTTTAGTGCTGATTAGCATTTGCGCTTTAATGAACGATCCCTTTCCCAAAGATGAGACTTTTAGGCCGGATATCGCGAAACTGTATGCGAAGGATCAAGCTCGCTATAATGAACTAGCTAGTCAATGTACAGCTAAATGTGCCATGTAAAGGCGTTATTGAATTGAATAAATTAATTTATATTTCAAAACAAGTTTCAAAAATACACCATATGCTCCATCGACCCCAATGGC
The DNA here is from genome assembly GCA_034698125.1 of Prionchulus punctatus. Taxonomy (NCBI): domain Eukaryota; kingdom Metazoa; phylum Nematoda; class Enoplea; order Mononchida; family Mononchidae; genus Prionchulus; species Prionchulus punctatus. The sequence continues at coordinate 6,046 of JAQGBA010000700.1, forward strand.
GTCGTAGTTTCTAAGGTATTTCACATAGCGGCTCCATCCTTAAATTCTCAGGCCAGGTTGGCAATTTTCCCATAACACAATATCGGTGATAATCAGGATATCAATGATTAGCTCGTTTGGAAGGATAGTGGAACTCAGTGACTATAGTTCACTAAACGAGCTCATAAGACGCGAGCTAGAGTTAGTCGTCCATTGGCAAACTATTGTTCACTAAACGTGCTCATAAGACGATTGCTCGAGTAAGTTAGCAGGTTGTAAATGCAAAGGTTAAAGGGTTTGCCCTGGAAGAAATAAAAAAACATGCACACAGCACCATCCGATCAACATTTTGCAAAAGTGTTTCGATTTAGATTTCGAGAAGCAAATATTAAAAAAAAAGCACTGGCTAGTAGATGTTCTGTGCGGTCAGAGTATGCGACGCGACAATCGTTGGTCGCTCCACATTTGTATCGTTTGGTTACAAAATTCGATCGGAGCACTAGCATTACATAATTGAATGTCAGTACTGACCTCCGATACTCACATTGTACTCATAAGCCACGACGGAAATTTTACATATAGTACTGTCGTACAGTCAAGTACGGCAGTTAGTTTCAGAGGAGTGTTGCAACACGACCAAAAAGTGCTTGGTGCTCAATCGCTTTTTGCATGCGCCACTTCTTGCGCCGCAAGCTTCATTACCTGATTTCTACAGTACAGTGACCATAGTTTGTTAAGGCTAAAATATACTTCGTAGGTAGTTGGTATTGGTATTGGTAGGAACACGGTAAAGTATAGTTGTTTACGCCTGGCGAAACTATGTAAACAACTATACTTTACCGTGTTTCTACCAATACCAATACCAACTACCTACGAAGTATATTTTAGCCTTTAGGTAACCGTAGCTTTTCAGTAACTGTAGTTGCGCTATATAAAAACAGTTGTTTGTCAAATTTAGTCGTTCATTATGGTGGATGGTAGACAACTGGTTCAGACTCAACCATTTTATTAACTAGTTAAAACTAGACCAGGTTTCACAGTTTTTTATTCCAGTTAAGGTAATTTCACTACAGGTCCCTCGCGGAACTCCTTTTGTACTCCGGCAAGCCCTCGGCGGGGTCCTGCTAAAAAAGGCACTGGCTAGAAGACGATTCGGTTCAGTCTGCGTATGCATTACACTTAAACCGTTGCATAAGCTCTCGCAAAAAGTTTCGGTATCGATAGACGACTTGCCAGCGCATGTTTTTAGCTTGCGCGGATTCTTTACAGTTATTGCCCGGAGTAAGCTAGTTCCATAGTTCCATGTAGTTGTCAAACTATAGTCGCTTCTCAACTAAAGTCAGTCATAATTTTCGAGATTAAAAAGAGTTTACTATTACAAACTGCTGACAAAAAATTAATTTTTCTTCTCATAAAAAAGAACTCTTTTCCACTTTTTATTCGAATGGTCTCTTATCAAAATTAACACTTAGATTTTTCTTTTTCTTTTCATTTTTTTCTTTAAACAACTTGAAATTTGCTTTGTCAGACTTATTTAGCATTCCAAAAGTAATTAACTTCAACGTTATGCATTCTGCGACGGAATATTTTAACATCATGAAAAAGTTGTTGATGGCTGTCAAGTTTTAATCTTTCTAACTTGGAATTTCTGAATAAGTCGACTAAATATTTTAATGTTTCACTGGTGAAAGGCGATGTCGAAATTTCCAAGCATACTGAACATGGAATTTCGGTAAAATATCTGAAAAGTTCTGGTATATTGTCCATCGCACATTTTACTTCGAAATCAAATGAAGATAAACTTTCATTCACTGGCGAATGAAACGACCTTCGCACGAACTACCAGCGATGTTAGTTTATGTTGAAAGTTAAGTGATAAAACCTTTAAGTTAATCAAGTGTTTCAAAGTGCTAAATATTCCCTCGTAGTTTGAATTTTCAGAATAATCGTGAATGTCAAGTCTTGTCAGGGATTTGCGTAAGAGTTGATTGTTTTGAAAATTCTTCATCCAATCACTTTCGGCATTGTAACCTTGTGATAATGTTTCCAAATCCGAGCTAGTTAAAAATCGAAATAATTCTAGCTTGGTACAATTTCTGAGTGCAAAGGATACAAAGCTGTGTAATGCCAGACCACAGAAATACACTTGAAATTCTTTCAACAATAGTCGTGGTTCATTGTAGCCTAGCACACTTTCATTTTCTGTATTAAATTCGTTAAATGTGCAATAATTAAAAGATAACACCTCAATTTTGTTATATTGTGTAAAAAATTCTTTTGGAACCATTTTGAATGAACAGCGGAATAAGAATAGTTTTCTAATGTTTTGTAAATTTTGAAAGAATTTTCCCGTTTCAAAATGTGCTTTACACAAACTGAGCTCTGTGGATTCTTCATTAATTTTAAAGATAATTTTGTCCATAATTTTGCATTGGTCGTCGAGTGAATGAGATGAAAACCTTAAGTTAGTTCCAGTGTGAAAATGCGTTGGCAAATTGTCGTAGTTATCAAAACATGGCACATAACACACAAAATCTTTCCATAAAAGTAATTTATAGTCCAAGCTTAAATAGCTTAAGAAACGTGAAAATGACTCAGTATAATCCCCAATATATCCTTTTGGTGATGCCAGTAAAATCGACCGATATATTGATTCAACATTTTCTACCACAAGTGATGAATGAGGGTTCTTCATCCAATAATATGCAGCACAATATTCAGCGATTGTATGAAGCACAAAAATTAAATTTTCTTTGTTGCTTGATGGTAGAATTAATCCAGCATTTTTTGCAATAAGCATAAATTCAGTTGAAATGTTCGGATAATCAATCGCGATACCCTCAATAAAACGAAATTTATGCTGTGCAACTTGTCCCAGTGACATTATTAAATTGTGATTGTTAAACTCAAATACATTTTGGTTCGAATCGCGATAACGACGGATAGCAAAATCAACAAATTGTTTTATTGCTTCGGATATATTTTGACAGCCGATTGCACTTTCATTTCGAGTTATTCCAAAAATGGTATTAAACAATGGCACACTTAAAAGGCTGAGTAAACCTTTGTCAATTTTTGCATTAATTTTAAATTTTGCAAGTTGCTCACGCACACCTTTTTCAGTAAATCCTTTCAGTTCGATGCAAAGATGTCTTCGCGAAATTTCATTAAGTTTTTTAAGTTTTTCACACTGTCTGGATGTAACAATGACGTGACACAGACTTATTCCTTGACCAGAAATTAAATTTTCGATATCCTCGCAGAAATCATAGCGCTGTTCATCCAATCCATCGAATATAAAGATTGATTTTTCCAAATTCTCTTCTCCATCTAACCATTGCATGATCATGGATAAATCGTTGGGGAGAAAACATTTTGCCAGTAAATCTTTCAACGATTTTGAATGACATTCATCAACTTCACAGAGACGAAATAGAAACAGAAAAGTAAACTTTTTCGTCCAATCACCATTTCCCTTCACCCAGCATCGAGCCATCTCATGTACAAATGTTGATTTGCCGTAACCAGCATCGGCTGTAACGATAATTCGTTTGTAGCCGCAAGAAAAAATATCATCGAAACTTTCCAACTTCTTTCTAATTTGTTGATGTTTTTCGTTTGAAATGACAATATTTTGACTATAAAAAGCGTCCATATTGAGAATACCACGAACGCCAAATCTTCTCCAGTATGCTTCGATCAGTTCTAAATCTTCACTGTAATGACTTTTTAAGCGATCATGCACATTTTTTATGGGTGAGTCAGCTAAAAAATCGTTAAAGCTGTGGTCATAGAAAAAGAATTGTATTGCAAAATATTTGTTTCTCACAGAACGTTGCATGGCTTGCGACCAATTCAGCCCGAGAATTCCATATCAAGTTCTGGTTTCCAGATTCTGTTAATTTCTTTTGAATCAAATTCAACAAATCGCTGTAGTTGCTATCGTGACAAATTTTTTGCAACGAAACGAATACGTTTTCAGATTTGGCGTAGAATAATGTGAAACAAGCCTTAGAAGAATGACAAGATTCAATGACAAGATTTAACGGAATCTTTCAAGCTTTCTTACCACAATCCTCTGTGTAGTTGTCGCACGATTTTCTATCAAATTAACTTCGTCCACAGTCAAAAGATCTTCAGCTTGCAGTTTCGGATATAACAACTGGGGATCGACTTGTAATTCGACAAATTTTCTCTTAATTTCTTTCAGCACATGACAAAGTTCAGCTTTCATTTTTCCTACTAAACTTTAGTTCACTTGTAAAAGTTAAACAACTTGTTGCATATAAGAGAACAACTCTTATGCAGCTGAAGGACACGAAGTTTGTAAATTTCTAAAACGGCTTGTTTGTTTTTGAGGGTTGTTATCTCGCTTGTTTGATAACGGTAGTTGTTAAGCATAGTTGTTCAGTAACTAGTTGTTTGGGGACTATGATTGTACCAATCCCAATACAAGTTCAATGAAGACAGGTTCAATTATTGTTCAATGGCACTTATAGTTAAGCCTCAAGTAAAGTCTATTACTGACTATAGTCAACATACTTTCAACAAGCTAGCATTTGGTTCGATAGGCTCAAAATTAACATAGTTATAGCAAAATAAAAATAGTCTATTTTATTCTGCACCACCCGTTAAATTCACATCGCACACGCCGACCGAACCGAAGTCTACTAGCCAGTGCTTATTTTTAATTTGCTTCTCAAAATCGAAATCGAAACTTTTGCAAAAATGTTGGTCGGCTGTGGCTATGTGTATGTTTTTTTTGTCTCTTCCCTTGGCAAATCTTTTAACTTTGCATTTACAACTTGCTAACCTACTCGAGCAACCGTCTTACGAGGTAGTTTAATGAACTATAGTTGCTGCGCGACTATAGTTGTTCAGTGGAATATAGTGACTCGAGCGTGCGTCTATGAGTTTTTTTCCGCTCTAATATTATTCGGTTTGGGTACAAAACACTTTCAATCTTTCTTGTCTCGTCCGTCTTACTCATATCGCCTCAGTGTCCGGGAAACACTGGGTCGTCGACTGATACTGCACGGGAAAATTAGCAGCATTAGAAGCATTTAATTACAGGCACCAAACTTTACGGCTTTGGTTTAAACTCGTCCGTCGACGAAGTCAGTCTACAAAACATGCAAGGAAAGCCGCGAACGTCATCATTTCTACTACGGTCCTCATTCGAACATTCTCGGGCCGTTGGTTCCGTACGTTCGTCGAAACAAATCTGGCGTATCCAAACTTTCTCGTTTGATTAACGAGCTTCACAGATATTCGCGAAGGTCAATTGCGAATTCTTTCGAATCTTTGCCGACTAATTGCTGGCCAGTCCCCATTTTTTGTTTTTAATTCTTCGTTTTGGAAACCAAGCTAAAAAATGTACACAGTGACGGCTCAAACAAAAGTAATTTATAGACGCGATAGTTGTTCGGATCTTACTGAAGACTATAGTTAGTTGGTTGAGAACTATAGTCGTTCAGAAAGAAGTATAGTTTCTCAAGAATCGCTGCCCAGCCAAGTATCCGAGTCTAATTATATTGGGAACACGGAACGAGCCACAGTATTCGAATTCGAAACGATGGACGTGGATTCAGATTCGAAATTTACATAATCCAGTCAACAATAGTATCGTCCCATTTTGATTCGAATTGTGCGACTGAAATGAACAAAATGAAACAAATATTGCGACTCTGAATTAAATGAATAGGGTAAAAACCTAATATCTGACCGATGGATCGGTTCGTCTCGATCGGCAACAGTAATCCCCGTTCCAAATCCGGATATCCACAAATAGTAGTCGTTGAGGTTTGTTCGTCGGCTATCTCGAATTTGGCTTCGTTGAAATTCGAAGCTGCTGAAAACGGAAGCAACGGCGTAAAAATAGTTTTTGGCGCCGATTTTGCCGAAAAACAATTTTTGAGTTCTCGCCTTTCAAATTTCGGTCATTTAAAACGTCCAAAGGAGCAAAAATTCAAATCAAAGGAAAATTTGCATCGGTAAACCACATCCTTCATTGCGACTGGACCATTTCAGTTAAAACTTCTTCGATCGGCAGTTTCTGCTCGACTATCGGCACCAAATTTCTACCGAAAATCAAAACAACTAATGTTTTAGCGTGCGAAACGGTTAAAAACAAATTTCAACGCATATCTTGTTTGAAAAATGACTAAACCAGTCAAAAAATCAAACGAAATCAAGAGACTCTCAAAACGAAATGGCGAAAAAACATAACTGGACACTGAAAAAAAACTGGCTAAACTAATGACGTGGCAACTATAGTTGATCTATAAACTAGAAATATCGAACAACCGAGGAGCCGGAGGGGCGAATGACAATTTGTATATTCTATTCGATTCAATATTTCTCCCAGAAAACATCGAAAGATGATCTAAATTAAGTCGGACATTGATGGAAACGGGCAAAAACGTACTTAAACCAGGTGGATGCTCCTGGCTCGTTCCACGGTCGACGTGGCCCTCGCCCGAAAATATCTCCGCCGACGTACTAATCCAGGGAGCTTTCTCAACATTGCTCGAAATACTGTATGGCTGGCCATTGACATTTCTCGTTTCTCGTTTCTAAACCGTCAAAACTATCCACGAATTGATTTCAAGCTGCAAATAATAAAGTGATATTGTTCAAAGAGTAAAAGACGAAAAATAAAAATTACCACTGGACACTGGCAAATTTGCATAAGACGAGGGACCACCGAAGAACTGACAACGAGCGGGATGTCGTTAAAAATCCAAAGGCAACCGTCTCGTCGTCCGAATCCTGGCGACTATACCCGCCGGGGAAGTCAATTATGGACGATAAATAGCGCAAACAAGTCAGATGCTGACTTACCAAGCACCTAAAAATTCTATGCTCATATCGACCCATTTCAGGGATATGCAAGAAACAAATTCAAATAATGGAATTATGATGATATGATTGAATTATATGATTGCAAATGTGTAATCAAATTCGTCATAAATTTACAGAGTAAATCCGTCCATCGATGTTTCCAATGATTGCCCGGTTTTGATCCGATGCGACGCTCATGAAAGTAACATGTCCAAATAGATCATGTAAAACAAACAACAAATCAAAAATACTGCTTTAGATCGATTAAAACTTCGCAAGAGTATGAACAAACAATAAACGATTTGACAGCCGAAAACAATCAGCTAACGACGTCCAAAAGTGCGAGAAGTCAGAATCGAAAATGCCTTAATTACAAAACGATAACAAGTATCTCGATGAGAGGTTAATGGAAGAAAAATGAGTTATCAAAGCTTACTTCATCGAAACGCTACTCTACAGTCGGATCTGTTGGAAAAAAAGAGCGTCGTCAGTGTATGAACTGAAAAATCGAAACCTCCAATGCTGATCAGTCGTGGAATCGAAACGGACGCTTTAACTGATAAAAAAGCGCAAAAAGGATGTCCAAAACGTAAACGAGCATCTCCTAATTTTTGCATCTATAGTTCGAGCAGGCGAAATAACATAATTCACGTCGAAAACAGAAGGCCAGAAAAAAGGGGATTCACGTATACATCCGAGTAATGCAATGTCGGCTCATATAAAATTCCACGAAAAAAGTTTCAAAGTGCCTGCATCGGTCTATAAATTTATTTGAACACAATTAGCAGCAGTCACGACCCTAACGACGCTGTGCTATGCTGGAACAGTTCCTACACAAACAACCGTACATCTGTTGCGAATTATCCAAATCAGACGTCATAAGTACAAGCCTTAAATTGGCACCAACCGAGTGTATCGACTTGAAAGCCTCGTGTTTTTTTATTAGCCTAAGTGGTTTTTGAATTTTGCGCTTAAATTTTTTTGGCAACTCTAGCCAAAAAATCAAAACTGCCCTCAGCGACCAATCGTCATGACATATTGCCTACGAAATGTCAATAAACGTGTTGTAGCACTGGCTACGTATCATTTCGGGTATCATTCCCGCAATGGATCTGTTTTAAAGTTTCTTAGTTGCAAATCAATGAGCGTTCAGAAAGTTTTTCCTGTAACTGGACAGGTCTCCTTCATAAAAAGGTACAGTAACTTACTGAGCGGTTCCAACACCTGCTCCAGTTAGCAGGAAACTATCTGGCCCGATAGTTCCCAAAACAGTCCGGTTGGTGTCCTTTGGTGGTCAAACGACAGAAGATCCAAGTTGACACTACAAGCTGACTCTAGTTGCATGAGCACAGCAGGCGAGCTAGTCCGGAAATCAGGAAGAGCAACTGATCAAATTCACAGCCAAAACTTTTACTGAGCAACCAAAACCAACTGCCAATATCGAAAATTGTGGGCCTATTTATACAGAAAATTGACTTAATAAATTAAAATAAAGTTATATAAAAACCGTATAGAAATAGTATAGGACAATACGTACATCGGCACGGACTTGTATGCAAATATGCTCGTGGAAAATTCCAACGAAAAGTGTAACTTTAAAAACAGATTGCAATGAAATAAAATACACTTGCAAATCGATGTACAGTAATGCAAAATAACATAAAATAGTTACAATGCAAAAAATAAGGTAAATACGTGACAAAGAAAATAGTACACCGTTGCATTTCTCGAAACTGTGCCTAAAATATCGCGTGATTTTATCAAAATTGCGTTGCTCAATTTATTCAGTATGTGGCTGAAAATAGTGAAACTTTAATCCATGCATGATTCCAATACAGATTGAAAATATTCCAAACTTTATAACAGTGTTTTTTCTGTAAAATTTTCGGAATGATCGCATTTTTGTACAAAAAATGGCTATTATATTGACCGTGATGACTTTTTTTCATAAGACTCGTTACTCAATTCAGAATCAAAAATGTTTTCTTCACAATTAATTTTCTTTTGTTTCATTAGCCATGTTCGCTATCGTAGAAAGTGTCGGACTGAAATTTGTCTGTCAAACGAATAAGATTTGCAAAGTTTCCAATGTTGCGTTCTAACAACAAGCGGCGCACAACCGTGATGCTTGCGTTGGGTTATGCAAAAGTCGTAACCTTGCCTGCAGATCCGTGAATTACAGTAAAGTATGGTAGGGTGTGTTACCTTCACGAAAATCCATGCAAGAAAATTGTCAACGACATAAAGTTCAGCTATTGCAAAGAGAAATGGGATCTTATTTAAATTTTGAAAAGTTGCTGACTGATGAGCGTCAAAAATGCTCTTCTTAATTAAACAGTAAAATGTTTGAAAAAATACTTTGGTTAGCACGAAAGCAAAGCATGAATTTCATTTTCTCGCTATTCGGAACCAGATTTATAAAATTTATTCGCAAGTGCTGGGCCATTGAGATTTAATGGTGACAAAGTTTTAGCGCAAGAACTTTCAACGTTTTTACATAAAAGCTTTAAGGAGAGCAATTTTTCAAACACACTTTGGCAAAAATTAAAAGCCGGTCTTCCATTAGCATTGACCCTTTTCCCGATGATAATCCTTCAAGCTGCGTTGTTTTCTTCAGAAAAATTATGTCTTAATTAAGAACTTATTTTTTCTTATTCTTAAGGTTAAGACAAAGAAAAATGACTTAATTTTTAAAAATTAAAATTAAGATTAATTCATTTTTATCTTAATTCTCAAATTATTAAGAATAAGAAGAGTGAATTATTCTTAGTGTGGGCTAAGTAAGAATAAAATAAGAAAAAAGAGTTTTTCTTAATTTTCGAACATTATTTGATTCAAATTTTTACATTTTAACAAGCATTTTTGACAATTCACATCAAACTTATTGTGATACAACTCTAGATATTGAAATAACGGGTGTTCAACAAATAATGATACTCTTAAAAAATGCATCATAGTGTTATAAAAAATTGAAAACTTGTTCTAAAAATAGCACCATCTGCAAGCCCACGTCTTTCTGTGTGGCATTGTGCAGAAAAAAGTTTTAACAAAATTTTTTTTTAATTAAAAAAAAATGAAATCAAAAAATCTCCAAGAATTAGTATTTTCTAAACGTCAAAATGGAAAAGCACCGTTAGCAATTTACAACGAATTGGAAGGCGCTGTTTCACTTCCAATCATTAAACGATGGTGCAAAATGATTGCCGAAATAGGCTCTATCGAACTGCATGCACCTCCTGGTCAAAAACGGATGAATAAAATGAAAGAAGCGGTCAAAACAGCAAAGCGATTGATTAAAGGCAAAAAACGAGTGACTGTCCGAAAATTAGCCAGTAAAACTGGAATATCGTTAGGAACCGCTCAAACGATATTGACCAAAGATCTTCAGTTGTATCCGTACAAAATTCGAAAAGAACCGAAATTAACTGACGATCAGAAAAAAATCGAATGAAGTTTTATCATTATGTCAAAAACAATTTCAAAAAAAATGATCGCGAAAAAATCCTTTTTTCGGATGAAAAAAGATTCAACATCGATGGGGTCTACAATTCTCAAAATGACTGAATATGGGCAGTAAATCGTGCTGAAGCCGATGGGAAAGGTGGCGTTCATCAAAAACGAAAATTTCCGGCTGGGGTAATGGTTTGGTTAGCTGCATGCACAAAAGGCCTTAGTCCCTTGGTTATCATTGAAAAAGGAACGATCGATCAACACCTTTACATTGAAAAAATTCTTCCTGTAGGTAGACGATATGGGAATAAGGTGTTTGGCAACAGTTGGACGTACCAACAAGACGGCGCTACTTGTCATACGGCTCGAACATCAGTCGAATGGTGCAGTGAAAATTTGCCCAAATTTATTGGAAAAGATCATTGGCCAGCGAATTCACCCGATTTAAACCCGTTGGATTACTGCGTATGGAACGAATTCGTTCAGGCAATTAATTGGAACCGAGTGACATCGAAACCAACTTTAATTAAAGAATTGAAAGCCGCAAAAAAACGAATTAATCAGGATGCAATTGTAGAAAGTTGTGACAGTTGGTATAGACGGTTGTATCGCATGTATAAATTGAACGGTGCTTATTTAGTGAAAAACAAAAAATAAATTGTATAGAGGAGGCCTTGCTGATTATTCTAAAAAAAATTTTTCAAGATTTCACAAAATTGAATTTTTGGTGCAACATTTTATAAGAGTATCATTATTTGTTGCACACCCGTTAGTTATTTCCAACTACTATTGGTATAAAAGTACAGTAATCCTAAAGTTGAGATTAACAACCAGTATTCAGATATCGATTTCGAGCACGCGGCTGGATTCAGGTAGACAGCATATTGTTGCCTGTTTCATTCTGCATGCTTAAAAATCAATATCTAAATATGGATCGTAAGTTTTAAGTTTGGGGTTACTTTACTTTTCTTTGTTCTAGGTCATAGTTATAGATTAAATTTAAATTATGAAAACCACTCCCCCCACTCACTCGCAACCATTTTTGGTCGTTTAGCGATAGATGTGTAGCCATGGAAATGTGAACAATGGTTCCATTTCGATTTTCAATACTAACACAATTTTTTTTGTAACCACCCAAAAAGTTATGTTCCTTATTATTTCGTTGAAACGTTTTTCTTTGGGTTTGATTCTTTCAATTGTAACGATAATTTGCTTTTTTTACTTGTTTTTCTAATCGTCATGGGCATAGTTGTAGGACATAAAGGGGATTCAGGCGGTGGCCCTCATGGATCGCAGAACGACTTAGACTGCGGTTTGTGCAGTGGGATGAATTGGATTATCGCTGCTATTGTTGTGTAAGTGTCCAAGTTTGAAACGTATTTCATCAAAATAATGAACAGAACCATTTCAGATTCATAGTTGTTGCAATTATTTCGTTGATTTTCTACTTCTTTTATCGAAAACGAAAAATGCAACGAATAGTGATATTGCGACAATCCACAGTGACCAAAGTCCACCCAGCGCCAGTATCGCAGCAGGAACAGAAAAAGGGCGTTTGGACAGTGTCCGGTGATGATTACAATTCAAATTATAAATAGTTTTCTGTTGAATTCGATGCTTTATCTTGTCTCATGGAATCGTTAATGGTACAAAAAAATGTTTGTTTTATTGAACCTGTTGGAACCAAAAACACCTAAAATTGGTCGGTAACTAACTTTCGGACTACCGAAACTAACGGACACCAGCATGAATTCCGCCCAGCCTTCAACATATCAAAGTTCCTATACAACTTTTATTTATAACGGTTTCGTTTTCAAATACATTCGACCTTTTTTTGCTTTATAAACTAAAAGTAAAATAGCTTGTCTTTTTTCCAATCAAACTATTAATAATTATCCATTTTTATTCCAAAAATGGAAACCTGAAGCGAAATAAATAACGTCAATATTTCAAATCAATGTCGAATTGTAAATTAAAAAGTTCATTTCTAAGTATTGAATCTTAATTACATTCGAACAGGAATGCCTTCAAGCTGTTTTGTCTCGAAAATTCCTTAATGATGGAAATTGTTCTTGCGACAAACGGATTCGTTTAGTAAGATAAATTTGCTCGTTTGTCCACCTCGCGTCACGCATTTTTTGTTATTATGAACTTTTCCGGCAAGGTATCGTCGTCGCACACCGGAATGTCTGCTCATAAAAGTTTCGCAAAGAATTCTAATTGGCAAAGCACCAACGTCGGACCCACGTACTGCGGACATGTGCCGTGTTATTTTTTGGGATTTTTATTCGGTGCTGCTGTCGTGTAAGTGTTTCATTTGGGAACTGTAGTTAACTGTAATGAACACTTTTCGAATTCACTACAGTTTGTTTACTGTAGATAATTGTTTTAGAATTTTCTTCATCATCGGTCTGTTCGTATTCTTGAAAAAATACCTAAAATTCCGACGGCAACGTTCATCGAAAATTGAAGATAATTCGTCGGTAGAACATTCTTTCAGCGTTTCGTCAATACCATTCGGGAATTTATCGAAATCATCAATGTCGTCAATCGGGAAGTACAATACAATCGTCGCCGTTTGAATAAAACGAATTTTTCCCTATTTTCATTGCATTTTGTAATCTTTTTCGGCCCCTTTTCAGTTTCCATTCATTTTCTTCAATTTTTCTGCATAATATTTGTGCTGTTCTTGACTTTTTTAATAAAAATTCATTCTTGCAACATTGTGATTGGGCGGAAGGGATTTTTTGCAAATTTCTTTTCACAGCGATGCATAAAATTGACTGGAAATTTGTTCTTTTCTTTAAATTACTGAGAAAATCTCCGAACGAAACGGAATTTTTACTTTTTCTGAACGAGGAACAAAATAATAATGTACACGATGCTGATAATCTCAAATTAATGTTACACTTTTTTCTTAGTTTAGTAACAAGAAGCAATAAATTGTTCAATATCACACTTATGCTTGAAATTATAGAGTTTCTAATTTTTTTGCCCAAAATGATTCGAAACCTATATTTTTGTGCCCACGTGTGAGTTTATGAGACACATTTTGGTTTCGTGCAGTGAACTCTTTTACAAACTTATATCATCAAAAAGGCTATTGTTTAATTCGTAAATATGATACCACTCAGTTTCTAGGTTACATTTATGGAAATTGGCAAGAGATTGTTAAGATCTAGAAGTCGACTCTGTTTCTGATGATGACAGTGGAAGAGAGTTTTTCAAGGTTTGATCGACGCGGATTCGAAAAAGGTCTCATTTACGAAATAAAATGGCTAAAATTGTTATGATTCTAGTTTTAGCAAGCTTAATTTTTGTAACGCTCACATATAGCGCCAAAATGAGACCACGTTACTCGTATTTGCCTTGGGTGGATTTTTTTGTTACCTGCGCGTCTGGAAAGTTATACGGCAGAACGTATTATTTCATTAAAGATTTTCCGTGTACAGCAAATGATTCTCAGGTGATTTTTTTCATGATGACAAAGAATTCCCCTGAAGTTTGAAATTAGTTTACGTTTAGTGACGCGATTTTCAATATAAGGTGTAGTTTTTCAGATCATTGATATCACTTGCTCTACTACAGTTAGCAAAGAAAACCTGGAGACGAGTCCAACTTTGAATTCATCCTGTTACCAAAATCAGCCCACTTTAAAAGTGTACACGAAGTAAAATTGATCAAAATCTACAGCTAAGTTAACTATTTTTGAAATCATAAAACACCTTTTAGGTTGGACTACACGAACGAGTACTGTTGCGATGATGGGCAAGTGTGTACAGTAAATTATGAAAAAAGATTTTTTCAAACATGGGCGGGAGTTGGTCTGCTTATTGGGTATGCTAAAAGTCGATTCTACTTCTGGTTGCTAAAGCGTTTCAAAAGAAACCATTTTCGTTTCAGAATCTTGGCCACTTTCACGCTTCTCCTTGTCCTTTTGTGCAATGCAAGAAGAATCATGACCGCTGTCAAAAGCAACGGAAAATATACATGAAGAAAATATACTATAGACACGCAATACCAAGTGACGTCATGCGCCTCATGATCAAATGAATCTGTTTTTTCTGTGATGAGAGGTCGATATTTTTCCATAAAACTGGTCTTCAGCGACGCTTTTATATGTTTAAAGGAAACGTACAAAGCACAAAGGACGAGGCTACAAGTCACGAGGATGTTCTTAAAGCATCCATTACAGTGAGCCCAATACTGTAACCAGGTTACAAAAGAGTCTACTTTTAAGATGCTGATTAATGGGTGCATTAAGAATCCTTTTAGAGCCCAATTGTTAACTTTTCAATCATTGAATTGATAATTTGATTACTAAACTAAAACCGTGTCACAAACTGATTCACCATCGACATCTTTGTGATAAAAGGCGCGGTACTTGCTTTAACATGTTAGGAATAGTGTTAATTTTGCTTTCATTGAACCCATGCGGAGACTGTAGACGACCAAGTTCTTCGAAGTCTAAAAGTGTAGCATCCTATACAACTTCTGCAGCATGGACGAATTTCACAAGATTCGCAAGAAGTGGGAGCCTGACGAACAACGTCGGGACATATTATTTCGTTACAAACTTTTCATGCAGCAAGTTTGTGATAAGTTGAAAACAAAAATCTGTCGGAAATTTGTAATTATTGGTGTATGAAAATATTCAGTAACTTAAATACGTTTCACAAATAGTTTCGTTTGTATTCATTTCAGTTCCCTACAACTGATGGAGTATGCACCGGCAGTGTTCCCAAACAAAATTTCTCAATAGAAGCGTACGGTAATATCGACTACTTCATAAATCAAACAATGATTACAGTTTATACAAAGTATAAGAAAAATACCACCTTTTTAACTTACTGTAACGAAATTTGTTTGAGAATGACGTTCACTACACAGTTTTCTTGCGGGATAAATGTATGTGCTACTGATAAGAAGACAACTGTTCCGTGGTGGAAATTTTTGCTCGGAATTTTTAACACATTTTCTCTCAGTGTCCCACCCAAAATTAGTTTTTTTCTGCAGCATTCTTGGGATGTTAGTTTGCGTTATCGTGTGTCTTCTTTGCAAAAAGAAACGTGGTGGCTAGACGAGAAATAAATGGTGGATTAAACCATCCACAACACAACAAGTTCAACCTTATCAGCCGAATCAAATGACTCATGTTAGTCAATCAGTGCCTTATCAGTAAACAACAAATGTTATTATTGGCGTTTTAACAAAGCGAAGGTGTTTATTTACGCTTTCGAAAATTTGCACAATCATCGATAAGTGTCAGAAAATAAAACTTTTATGAAATACAAATTGCACACTTAAACGAAAAAATCTCTAATTTACGTGTCTAGTTATCACGTATATCAATTTTGAACTGTTACTGTGTCCCCAACGGATATTTTTTCAGTTCCGAAATCTTCTTCGGCTCTCAAGTAAATTCCAAACGTTATCTTAAAATAAGCCTCGAATGTAAGTTGGACAGTTACATTATCTGTTTTACTTTGTTTTCTTTGATATCTCTTAACGATACCAAAATGCTCGGTTCCTTTTCCGATGTTTCTTGATTAATGCAAATCATTTGACACCTGGTACACTTTCCAACGCACTAGAAAAGTTTAGGCGCTTTTAGTGCACATTAATGCAACAAAAGAAGTACAAATATATATTGTACAGTAAATTTTCGATTTCCAATGAAGACTGCTTTCCATGTGTCCTCTTCGAAGGGTAGAATTCCGTCAACGACTAGATTTGGTCGAAATCGAGAAACTAAATCGTTTTCGGTTATTTCTGGATTTGTGGTGTTCACCAAATGTAGCAATTTCAAGATACTTGCTCGACTGACCAGGAGGTACTGTTCTTGATTAACTAGACTCAAAGATTTGTCTGAAGAATAAGAAAGCGTGTTAATTTTTAATACGTGACTCTACTGTGTTTTTGCTCACTCGAATCACTTGTGTTCCCTTTGCTGACCCTAGGGATCGTATTTATTTGACTTGCTAATCTACAGTAGGATCGGTTTAGAGCCAGACTGATCCAATCCGCAACTTCGTCTCCAGAATCCACAGTTGTAACGCTAAACAAGTTTCAATTTTTGACACTTCTAAAGGCAAACGAGACCGATTTTGGTTACTTATCAGCGCAGACTTTCGTCTGACAAACTGGATTCGTCGTTATGTAATTGTTGTTATTGATTTTAGTTTCGTTCGTCTTAATTTCGAGTGAAAACGAGTCGAAACCTTTGAATGAAAGAGTCAATTTTTGAAAGTCATTCGATATCGATGGTTTAATTAACGCCAATTTCGGTTCTCGTTTTTGATTCAAACCAACTCCATCGTCGTTTGTGATCATCCAATGTCTATCGAACAGTAATCCCGTTTCACTCAGATACCACGAATCCACGTATATTCCGCCGCAAGATTTCAATGGATAAAGTATTATATCGGTTAATCGAATCGTTTGATTTGAAGAAATGTCAGGTAAAATGAATTTTGAATCGTTCTGGAGCCCGTTCTGCCTCACAGCAGACCCATTTGTTGTTTGGCTGTCGAACGAAGCAATAGCTAATTGTTTCCATAACGAATCAAAATTTTTATCAGTTTCTTTTTCCAGAAAGCAATCGAAGATCATTTTCAGAAAATGTTTCACATCGTTCAAAGTTGACCTGAATCCGAAAGATACCCTTATAGAGCCCAACGGTTGACAGTCTAGTAAGTCCATAACGTCTCCGCATTCTTTTCCAGCCTGAACAAAATGTGAAACGCTTTTCCTGCAATTTGCCAATTTTCATTGCTTAAAGTGCTTTTGTCAATTACTTCAATGTTCTTCAAAAGTTGTTCATCGGTTAAATTTAAATAACTTTGACATGCTCCTTGATTGCAAAAGCATCCCGTTCGTAACTGTACATTGTACAGTTCGGCCATTTTTTCAACCTCTGTATATCCAACGTAAGTGCCATCAGATCTCAATATATTAAAGTTCAGGATAGGTCCTTGAGTTGCTTGATCACGAAAATGGTCGTGGCAGTAGACGATTGCAACCGGTTTACCATTCGAATGTTGCATTTTTTGCAAGCAAACGTAAGTGAATTTTGTTACTGCGAAAGTTTTTTCCTTTATCGCAGACATTCCTCCTTGAAAAATAGGAAAATTAATTTCGTTTTATTTTCATCTAAGATTTGAACCCATGCATACCTTGCTTGTCAATCATTTGAAACCCGTGCTTCAATGCTGCGATTTGATGAAACGGAATCGTACCATCTTCGAACCTGAAAGTGCATCGAATTCGCAAAAAAATCTAATTTAAATGTGTTTCGTACTACTACTTTTCGCTCAAATTTGTTTTGTATTTATGCACGTTTCTCATGGGTAAATACGCCGTCAATGTTCCACCACCGAAGTAGCGTTTCTTCAAAATGTGTGCACTTTCGTTTTTCACCAGCAAAGCTCCTACTCCAGTGGGATATCCGAACATTTTGTAAAAGGATAACGTAACAAAATCTGGCTTGCACGTTGATAAATCAAGCTCGGAACTCGGTGCCAGAGCAGCTGCATCCAGGCAGACGAACCAGCGTTTGCCACCATTAACGGATTTTAATTGCTCAATCAACTGTAGCGGATATTTCCTGCCGCAAAAATTGCTCTGAGCTGGAAAAGCAATTAACCCGTTGCAAGTACAATTGCAATCAGTTTCTTGTTTCGCAATGTCTGCAACTTGCTGTTCTGTTGCGCAATGAACGCGAGCACCATTGTGTAGAGCGTACTCCCTAATGCCCACGACTGAGGTGTGATTGTCTTGAAGATATACAAAAATCGGGCCTCGACTTAAATCTTGCTTTGATGTCGTCGAAAACGTATCTTGTTGTTGCATTTGCGGTAAAATTTGGCTACAGTACGAGCATCGAGAGAAGTCGAAACATTCACCAACTAGTTTCAAAGCGCTTGTACAGTTGCTGGTAAAAATGACTGAATATTCATCGGAAGTGGTGGAAAAATGTTTCATAATTCTGCAAATAATAGTGACCTAATGTAGTTTAGTTTGGATCAAAGAATTTTCCAACTGAAAACATACCTGAATCTACATTGGTCTACCAAATCTGTCGTCGTCTGACTGGTCGTGTTTCTACTATGAGGGTTGCCTAAAATGGTCTTTCTAAAGCCTTCCTCGATGGCATTTAGTAATCCATGATCGACCGCTGGTGCACCGGCGTGGTCCAAATAAACGCACGAAAACATAATTTATTCGTGACGATTTATTTTTTGACAACCTTTTGTCACCTGCAAGTAAGATTTCGTCGTCGACGTGAAAGAAGTTTCTCCGTTTTTGCCCTTCATTGTTTACATATGGAATCATATGATAAAACTTTCGAAACTGGTTTGCCTCCACGTAGTTCTATTGAGCAACATAGAAAACGTGTTTTACTCGTTTTTTCATTAAAAACTGTTTTATTTCAATCGAAAGAGGAAAAATTTAAAAACTCACCAGTAGGTACCTCTGCTATGTTTGCTTTGGTTCTTGGAATGTTTGCATGTTGCAAACAAAAAAATGAATTTCTGCTAACCTAACGAACTAATGAAAGGTCTTACATACTTGTGCATCACCTACATATAGAAATTGCGTCACAGAAAAGGTAAATTTAGTTGCTGAACTTTCTTCGCATCGGCGTTGGAGGTTTATTTAAAAATAAAACGTCCTTCTGGAAAACACAAGACATTTAAAAAATTTGTATGCTTGACGAACTTTAGGGATATAAAATTATCACAATGCAGTTACCAAGCAATTGTATGTGGTGAAATAATAACGTTCCAAAAAATTATCATGATGATCGTGATAAAGATCAACAACAAGGCAGTTAGTTCGGAATAATTTCTTGCAGTAACTACTCTAGCTCTGGTTTCATAATTTGATCGATCAGTTTTGTATTTTTAACTTTTCTCATCGCCCAAAATGGCACCAGCGATTCCCCCAGCGTTTATTATCGTTGCGATTATCGGATTCCTGTAAGCTACAACTTTGCAAATGATTATTGTAGCGCAAGTTTACTATTGTGTTTCGAACCGTATTTTGCAACATCATGCTCTTTTAGTGTCTTGTTGCTTGGAAAAGTGTACCTTCTTTACAAATATTGTTGGAAAAAGTGCAAGAATAAAATCAAGTCTTTTAAAGCTCCATCCGACTCGTACGTCGATGTATTTTCGGTGTCTAATTCTTTGTCTCGCAGATCCTCCCCATTTTCGACTACAAGTGCAGTCAAACAAATCAGTCCAAACCAGTATGATTAAATTTTCTGCAATGTTTTTTATCATGTCATGCTTTATTAGTTTTTATTGTTTCAGAACTACTCATGAGAAAAGCCATGATTGGCTCGAAAACAAAGAAAAATCTGCAAATTTGTCAAATTATTAGGTTGTCAACAAAGTTTTTGCGTTTTTTTCAAAAATTTTATTTTTATTTTTAAACTCCATAAATACAACTAACTTTCAATTATATATGCACCACTACTATCTATGACTTGTCGCCAACGTTCGGGCAAAGATAGGATCCCGCATTCGTAGAAGTCCTGTGACTTTGACCAAAGAAGTTGGCAATATCCATTTTCAAGTCATTCTCGTCATCAAACTTTTTCTCACGCAAATGATGAGAAAGAGAACGAAACAAATGGTA
>JAQGBA010000701.1:0-25889 GCA_034698125.1 Prionchulus punctatus
CGTTGAATCTGTGTTCACATCATGCTATTGCATGCCCTGAGCATTTCTCCTATTACTTTGTAGCTGCTCATCGAATTTGAATGCATAATGAAGGTCGATCTGCGCTCTTCTTGGGAATCGCGATTGTAGAATTCGGCGCAGGCCATTCTCTTACACCTGCTTGAAGTCGTACAAATTGCCAGAGTGTAAGACTATCTTTATACACCCCTTCTACAGCTAACTCTGTCTATATCACATACTGTATTAACACCCATTCATACTTTTTCAGCTGCGGGCGCTATCAGATGTCGACTTAGCCGTTGCGTATATACCAATGTTTTTCAATGAAGAAATAGACGCGATATTCCATTGCTAACAGGTTAGCTGTCAGCATCCATTTTCGACTCTCATCAGCTGCCTTGTATATGAGATGTTTATATGCGCGCCTTTCTTCGTTTCAGAACAACACGTGACAGATGCTATTCAACCGTCTGAGAGTTTCAGCTACATTGTCAAGATGGACGAATGATACACGGTTCTATTGGAACAATACGTCATCATAGATGGAGTGTTAACGCTTTCTGAGGCAATGATGTACTTATTGGCCGGATATTACGCTGTGAACGCGCACTATTCACCAACTCATTTCGCTACCATGACGTTTCTGCAGATGGCGTTCTCGAGTATAAAAGAACATCAAACGACACGCAAGGAAACTACGATCAAGCGTCTGTTGAAACACTTTGATCTGGCGAAGTAGTTAAATGTGCTGAGGAGCGTGTTTGTTGTTGTTTACTGGTAAAAAATTGTTCATTAATTTGTTTGATAATGTATCTGACTTTGTCTTCTCGGTTCAATCATTAAACATTTACGTATAATTAATTAATTGTTGCCTGAATAATGCATAAAATGCTTCATTACGTAACTGTACACGAGTCTGGCAAGCCGAGCATCTACGGGCTGGCTCAACCCAGTTTTCCCACTTTTCAACCCAGAAAAACTGGGTTTTTCTTTCAGTGTCGCTGCTGCTGCAAAAAAACGAAAACCCTGTTTTGTAGGGTTGGATAAACCTAGTATTTCTGATTTTCGATGCATCTTTCTCCACCCAGAAAAACTGGGTTTTCTGAACAGATTTTTTTTTGCGGTGTGTGTTCAATTATTACATGCCGGGATTTACGAAAAAACCCTTCGATTATTATTATCGAAATTTTTGGCTAATGACTGAGAGCATGAGCAACGAAAACAGTTCCAGTCATTGTTTCTCGAACGAACCCGTAGTTAAGTTGACCATGAATATTATACGTCGTCACATGGTAACATTCCGCGATAACTTGCAATTCGTTTTCAGCAGCATCACGGATTCGTCTCACAACGCTGATAACGAAGTCGAACAAATCGAATTGTATGTGAGGGACTTTTGGAAACGTCTACACGAAGGAAACTATTTAACTACGGTCGTGTTCTTCATCAGTGATCACGGACTGAGAGTAGATCAAATACGGAAAACTTTAGTCAGTAGAAGTTAATGGCATCCCGGATCATTTCTGCACGTGCATCGAAGAAGCTCCCATGAAATCCGACGGCCCCATCGCCTTAAAAGCTGCTATGTATGTCGTAGATCGCATAAATAATTCGCTCATAAACGTGTCCGATGCGTGCCAATATATCAATCTAACTCGAGTCTTCTACATCATCCATTTAAATTTCAATCAGAAACTGAAACAAGGCTTAGCTACGACGGTTTAATGGAATTCGAGAAAACTCTGAAAAACCATTGCCAAAGAAGTTATCGAGAGCAAAAGTTACATTGAAACATATGTGATCAGATTCGAGACTCATCCGTTCAACACTTTGTTCGAAACAACCGTAAAAGTTAACATAAAGGAAACAGATAAAGTTTGGTTTTTAGATGGTGAAATCGTCCGAACCAATCTGTACGCTGGCTTATCCGATTGCATAAGGGATAAGTACCTGAAACAATATTGCGCTTGTTTTAACGTAATGCGGTCGTAGCATGTTGTTATGCGATTAAATAATAAAGTGGTTCTTTGTAGTATTTATTTCTGAGCCAATTAAGATGCTCAGTAGTCAAGTTGCTTAAATATACCCCACTCGAAAATACCTCCTCCTGGGTCTCCGAACCCCTGGGGTTATTTTTGAACAAGTATGGTACGACAATAGCAAATATTGGTGCATAGTATGGACTTCTCTATTTTCTTTTTATTCATTTGTGATTGATGTAGATAGTCTTTCTTTTTGCTTGCTAATTCTTTATTTTAACACGTTTTCTGTGTTTCTATTGACGCTACCAAGCCAACTTAACGTTCATTTTTGGCTTTCTCCTGGCAACTTTGGCAAACACGGTTGCTGCTGTTGGCAACATCGAAGCGTTGGATTCTTTCTTCGGTAACCAAGGATCGTTGTCAATGTGAGTTACATAAATCGACAAAAGATGAAAAATACAATCTGAAAATTACTTTCACCTGTAAGAATATTTGAATCTGTAAAAATTTTCCTGCGCGATGGAAGTGGACGGTCAACTTCAAAATGGCGAAAGTAAAAAGGAATCCAAGCCTAAGAGGTCGAAAAAGCTTATTAACGTCGGGCAAGATGGTGTCGAAACAAACGGAGAGTCGAAGCCAAAAAATACTGGAATAGTTCCTCTGGGATTTCAAAACTCGTCGATGAACTCGCAGAAAGATGCTCAGGAGGAAAACGTTAAAGTCGCTATCCGAGTCAGACCGTTCAACAAACGTGAAACGGAAAGGAAATCCAAGCTAATTGTAGACATGCAAGGAAGTCAAACAATTCTAAAAAATTTGTCGGATTCAAGCAAATCGCATACATTCGCTTTCGACTACAGTTACTGGTCGCATGACGGATGCAAGGAAAAGTCGGATGGATACTGGGCAATGGATCCATTGCATGTAAACAGTAAAAAATATTGCGATCAAAAACGAGTGTTCGACGATCTCGGTAAAGTTTGCTCTGCTTAATTTCCTTCAATCTGATGCAGAAAGTTGATAAATATCGACTCACCATTTTGATTATAGGTGTTGGCATTCTGAACAACGCGTGGGGTGGATACAACTCCACACTTTTCGCGTATGGACAGACTGGCTCTGGTAAATCGTATTCCGTAGTCGGATGGAACGCCAACAAAGGTATTGTGCCGCTGTTTTGCGAGCAACTTTTCGCCGGCATAGAAGAAAAGCGAAGGGAAGCCAAAGTCAACATTACGTTCGAAGTGATGTTTTCCATGTTGGAAATTTATAACGAAGTCATCAGAGATTTACTGAATTCGAAATGCGACAAGAAGAATGGATTGAAAATCAGAGAAAATCCCAAGAAGGGATTTTATGCGGAAAATTTGACCCAATGCCCGGTAGATAGTTACAAAGCTATTGAAGCTAAAATGAATGATGGTACGACAAATCGTACAATAGCATCGACCAACATGAACGAGACGAGTAGCAGAGCTCATACGATAGTGTGCATAACGTTCACGCAAAAGCGCAAGAATGAATCCGGTCAAGAAATGGCGAAGACATCCGTCAATAATTTAGTCGATTTAGCTGGTAGCGAACGTGTGGCGAGCACCGGCGCCACTGGAGATAGGCTGAAAGAAGGAGCGGCCATTAATCAATCGTTGAGCGCATTGGGCAACTGTATATCCGCTTTGGCAGATCAGTCGCAAGGTAAAAAGGTAAAAGTTCCGTACCGCGATTCGACATTGACCAAACTTCTGATGAACGCTTTGGGTGGAAATAGCAAAACGATAATGATTGCCGCCATCAGTCCGGCGGATATCAGTTTTGATGAAACCTTATCCACGTTGCGATATGCCGACCGAGCTAAGCAAATCAAAACTAAAGCTTACGTCAATGAAGATCCAACGGAAAAGATGATTCGAGAGTTGCAAGAGGAAAACGACAGACTGAAAGCATTGCTGATGTCAGGTGGTGGCGTGTCGGATGGTCAAATGCCGGCTGGACTGAGCGCGGAAGAAGAAGCTAAATTACGCAAGCAACTCGAAGATGAGTATAAAGCTGCTATGCTAGAAAACGAACGACAGTTGGAAGAGATGAGGAAAAGTTTCGAAGAAAAATTGGTCAAGGCTCAACAAGAGGATAACGCAGCATTGAGCCAGTCGCAAGCGGATACCATGAAAAACAAATTGAAGTTTCCTTATTTCTACAATCTGAATCCGGATGTACAGCTGAACGGTATGATCACACATTTCATTCGGCCCGGGGGCAAATACAAAATCGGGAATCAGCGAGGCGAAAAATCCGACATAGTTCTTCGCGGACCTAGCATTAATGAACAGCACGCTGTCGTGTCGTGCAACAAGGACATGTCCAGCATAATGTTGGAACGGGCTAACGATAAAGCAAAGATCTTGGTCAATGGAATTCCGTTGACAGCCCCGATGACTCTGCACTACAACGACCGTGTTTTATTCGGCTCAACGCAGCTGTTTGTATTCATTAATCCAGCCGAGTCGAAAATTTCTTCGAAACAGCAAATCACTTGGGAAACAGCTCAAGAGGAAATAGCCCATAGTTCGGGATTTGACATGAATCGTGATTTCAAGAACGAGAACGAAGTGCAATTGCAACAACAGTTGGTCGAAGTCATGCCTGCCATCGAGCAAGCCAACTCTATAAGCGAAGCGCTGGACAAAATGGTCAAATTCGAATTGATCATGGTCAGACCCGAAGCCCTCGGCATAAAAGGAGCCATGTCGCAGATCTATGTACGTTGGAGAAATTTTATCACTGGCTTGCAGTATGATTGGGAAATGGCGAAATTCATGAACAGATTTTACAGAATGCAAGAATTGTATCAAGATTTCGAAGAAGACGGCGTGATCAACAATGTGCACGAGGATGCCGACCCATTCATGGAACCTCTCGATACGAAAGTGAAAATTGGCATAGGCAATGTCTATCTGAAATCATTGGCGTATCGACTTCCGTTCAAATCCCAAATAGAAATTGTTGATATTCGAGGGACGGAAGTCGGCTTATTGAACATCGAGCTTGTTCCTTGCGACAGCAGCGGAGTCGCACTTGGCGAACAGTCGGATGCATGGTTGGACCATCCTGATAACATGGTTGGGCAAGAATTGCAATTTGCCATGAAAATTATCAATGCTCGCGGACTTCCACCAAGATTTCACGATGTTCAGGTAAAGTACCTAGCCTGCATTTTTCCCTGGAACATTTGGCTCCACAGCTAGCATGTAAGCCATCGAGCTAATCTCATGCTATTTCTTCATTTCAGTGCAAATACAAAGTTTTCGATGGTAAAGATTACGTTACTACAGAAACAGTTTTCACAAACAATCCAGACTTCAACCACACCAAAATTTTCACATTTAAACCAGTGACCAAGGAGTTTCTCGAGTACATCATGGACGGAAGCATATTGATCGAAGTCTGGGCTCTGCAAATGCCCATCCAGCACAACGTGCGAGGCAATACCAGAGACTTGATGGAGTCCGAAGCGAAAGCTAAATCGAATGTATCTGCTCTCAATAACAACCAGAAAGTGATCGATCTCGGAGCATTGAAGATCATCATGGATTGCGATGTATTGCGACAAAGACACGCCAAGTTGGAAGAAAAGTTGCAAACCCTGAGAGAATGCATTCGGATGAGCGAACAGAAGAAAGTCACATCGTTACCGCTGGATGACATTAAAGGCATTGTCGAAGCGCCTTCAACCGATGTATTGAGGATGATGGCCGCGAGGTATTCCCAAATGAAAGATCACGTGACAGTGAACATGAATAAAAGTATTCAAAAAGCGACGAGATCCGCAGCTTGCGCGATATCTTGAAGACATTTTTTGTCAAGATATGTTGCATATTTTTCTCTGAAGATATTTTGAAAATGGGATAAAGGAATTTGTGGTTCAATTTGTTTTTGTATCGATTAATCTTTTGGATTCAATTTGGATTCAGCTTGAGGACATCAGCTAAATCGTCTTGCTAGATTTTTTGTTTTTGCATTGCGATTTCTTGCAGGGAAATCATTCATCGATGGCTGTCGATAAACATTGTAATTCATTCCAGAAATTTTCTTCAGTGTCAGCCATAAAAGCGGACGACAGCGCGGAGCTGATACGCTCGCGCAAGCTTGCGAAATCTTGTTTCGATTTGCTCGATGTCTCTTTTGCTCGTTGCTCGCTCGACAGCGCCGAATTCCCGATTTGTTCGTTAGCCGGCAATTCTGCGAAACTCATCAAATCATTTTCTTCTTTGAATTGACCGATTTTCGTCGATTCTAGTTGCAAGCGCAGCATCTTAATTCGAGTTTCATTCGTTATCGACCGATTTCCGTAAACGACAGCCAATTTCGCGTTGTGATATTCGCGCCATTTTTCAACTTGCAGCCGCCGCTGATTTACCAAATCGGCGTAGAGAATAATCGAATGATTTGCGTGTCGCTGCAATCCGCAACGGCTGCAAACACAGCAATGACTGCATCGCAAGCAAATCCAAACATCGTCGATGTCGCTTACAGCGTTGCAATCCATACACACAATTGCAATCGCTGTCACGAGCGACGAGTGTGTCGTGGCCAATGACTTTACCTGCATCGATCGATTTCAGTTGACTTTCCTCGGACGCTGGCGATTTCTACAAAATCGGCGAATTGACTTGCGATTCTTTTTCTTTATTGAACAATCGAATTAAATATTCAACAATGTACAGCGACAGCGGACCATTTCCATGGATTCCCGTTCTCATCGCGCAAATCGGGCATCGGATGCATTTATTGCTCGTTTTGCAACATTTAAAACGTGACCGGAGAATAATATTTTCGGGTTTTGCAACATTTCAAGCACGTTGGACATGCGAACAATTTACTGAAATCGTAAACGTAAGCGTTCATTTTTCGCGTCGGCGAAAACAAATTTCGAGTGACGGACAGCGAAGAACCCGGCGCTGCGGACGTTTCAGCTTTTAATCTTTGTTAAATGTGAACTAATCTGCGAATCGTAAAGTTTAATTTAATTTTAAACAACAGTCGCCCAATTGGACTATAGTTGCCATTGGACTATAGTTGCTAATGAATTATAAATACTGTTAGACTATAGTTGTCATTGGGCTATAGTAATTCATTGACTATAGTCGCGCCATTGAACCATAGTTATTACAATGTGGCTCAATGGGAAGATCGTATATTTAAATTTGCGCTGCAAATGATGCGCAGGTTCATCAATATTTGGCGGTTGTTTAAAAAATTCTCATTTTTCGCTGCGTTTTTCGTTTTCGCCCGTTCGCAAATTTTCCGGACGATTTTCGTGGAATTTTTTTCTTGTTTCGGGTGCAAAAATGGCTTCCACGACATATTCGATTTTAGACGGTCAATACATTTTACACGAAACGGTTGGAAGCGGTAAAATTTCATTGAAAACAAAATTCGCACGATTCGACGAGTTTAAAACAAAAAATCGCGAAGGCTAAACGTTTTTTTCCAGGCGGTTTCGCGAAAGTAAAATTAGCCACGCATTTATTAACGGGCGACAAAGTGGCGATGAAAATAATGGATAAAAACAAATTGGGAGTAAGAAAAGACAAAAACAAAATTTCAGTCGGTTTTTTATTCGAAACGGTCGTTTTTCTCCTTTTTTCAAGGACGATTTGCCTCGCGTCGAAACGGAAATCAAAGCTTTGAAAGAATTAAATCATCAAAATATTTGTCGATTGTATCAAATAGTCGAAACGCCCGAGAAAATTTTTCTCGCCTTAGAAGTATACGATTTTCGCTCGTTGCTGTTCAAAGCGATACGCGTTTTTTGTTTTTCGATGGAAAAATCGAGCGTTTTTTTGTTTGAATTCGTTTTTCGCCCGATTCGTCGCCGCGTACGACCGTTTTTTTGTTTCAGTATTGCGCCGGTGGTGAATTATTCGATTATATCGTTAAAAAAGATCGTCTGCCCGAGCCGGAGGCGAGACATTTTTTCCGTCAGATCGTCGCCGCCGTCGCTTTCGTACATCAAAAAGGCTACGCTCATCGCGATTTGAAGCCCGTAAAACCGATTTTGCAGCGTATTTTTTTGTTTTCGGCATCGGTTTCGTGCAATTTTTCGTTTCTTCGCAGGAAAATCTTTTATTGACGGCCGATTTACAATTGAAATTGATCGATTTCGGTCTATGCGCCAAACCGGACGTAAGGACTATAGTTGGTCAGCGGCTATAGTAGTCCGGTGACTATAGTTGTCCAGTGACTATAGTTAATTTTTTCAGAACGGTTTGAACAAAGTTTTGGAGACGTGCTGTGGCAGCCCAGCATATGCTGCACCCGAGCTGATCGCCGGCCAATCGTATTTCGGCAACGAGGCCGACGTGTGGTCGATGGGCGTTCTTTTGTACGCGTTGCTATGCGGTTTTTTGCCGTTCGAAGACGATAATTTACAAAAAATGTATCAGAAAATTCAAGTAACGCGTCGTTTTTTCGTTTCATAAAATTTTTCGCGCCGGTTGCATTTCGTAAAATTGCCTGTTTCGCACGTTATCAGGTCGGAAAATACGACGAGCCGCTGTGGTTATCGGACATAAGTCGATCCGTACTGAAGGCCATGTTGCAGCCGGATCCGAAACGACGTGTGACCATCGAAAAGCTTTTATGCCACCCGTGGATCGTGCGTGACTATTGCCAACCGTTGAAATGGCAAAGCGTCTACAACGTACACGTTTTCTCGCTGGCTATCGACGTTAACGAGCAATTTCTTTCACTGGCTAATTTTTTTTCTTCAGACTGAAGTCATCGACAGAGATTGCATCGTCGAATTGGCCACACATTTCGGCTCGAGCAACGACGACATGATGGCGAAAATTAAAACGGTACGTCGTCTATAGTTGCTCGTTGAACTATAATTTCTGTTGAACTCTGATCGCCCTTTGGAACTGTAGTTGGATTATTTTTTTTTGCAGTGGTCGTACGATTATTTGACCGCGACGTATTTCATTTTATCGAATCGTAAACGAAAACGTCTGCCGATCGTTTTGCCCCCGTCGATGAAATCTTACCAACCGGTAAGTTTCGTTTTTTTGCCCGTTTCATCGGTTTGAAAACCAATTTTCCGTACTAGCTCGGCGTAAATAATGAACAACATAATAATTACTCAGTTTTACGTTCGCCGACGTTTCACGCGTCGCTCGAAAATAATTTGGACAAAGTCAAGGACGACGAATGGATGGATTTTTGCGCGTTCATCGACGAAAAAGATGCCGTAAGCCTTTGGTCAAATTGAACTATAGTTCCCGTCGGACTATAGTTTCCGTTGAACTACAAATTTTAGCAAAATTCGTCGTATCGTCACGCCGTTCGTTTCGGACAAATCGCCGCCGCCGACTCGACGCCGGTTACGTCGAAAATGAAATCGAAATCGAACGAAAAAACGTCGATAATCGATGATTTCGATAAAGAAAATCATCAACATCAATCGATAATCGAACAGCAACCAAAATCGATATCGCCGATAATCAAAGTTCGCGTCACGCAGCCACCGCCGTTCGACGACGACAGAGAAACAAAAATTCGACCGGACGAAACGAAACGGAACACCTATAACGTCTATTCGACGCCTGCGCATCAAGGTAATTTTTGGTGATTCGCAAATTTTCGAAAAATGTTTTTTGATGGTCAGGTTCTTTTGTAGAAATTCGAACGCCCTTATCGCATTTGCAAATGACCCGATTAGGATTGGAGGAAACGCCTTTCAGCGCCCAATTGAAGTCAGCCGCCCGCCTGAGCATCAATTTTAATTTTCGCTCGTCTCGACGACAGACTTTTTGTTTTTCAAGGCTTCAGAGCAAGCTCGGCGACGATGCGACGTCGATGGACGAGGATAAAGAGGATTTGTTCAGGTCGCCGAGAGCCGCGGGCAAGACGCCGAGATTTTCTCGTCGAGTGTTCAACAGCGTCGAACGGCACATGGACCGCGTGAAAAATATGCTCACGCCCAAGCGATATCGGGCAAATAACGGACCGACGAAAATTCGAGAAGCCAACGTACATTGGACTATAGTCGTCCAGCATACATAGACGCCCGTCAACTATAGACGTCCATCATATATAGACGCCCGTCAATTATAGACGCTCTTCAGCTGTAGACGCCCCATCATCAATTATAGACGCCCGCCAACTCAGCCTTATTTTTTCAGACGGACACTGTCAACGTTTCGACGACGTCCGCCAAAAGTCCCGAAAAAGTGTTGGCCGAATTATTGAAAGTTTTCGCGGCGAAAGGAATTTCGTGCAAGCAAAAGGGGTATGGACGACTCGTTTCTTGTTTTTCCAACTCGATTTCCGGCACTTTCGTCGTTTTTCTTCCAGATTTACGATCCGCGGCAAGGCGAAAGACTCTCACGGTCGAACGAGCCTGACGTTGGAATTGGAAGTGGTGCACATCGACCATTTGGACATGGTCGGCGTTCGTCGAAAACGTTTGAACGGCGATTCGTTTATGTACAAACGAATTTGCGAGGACGTGCTCAATTTGGCCAGTCTTTGAAGATGAAATCGAAATTTGCTCTGTGCCGCGATTATCCGGTCGCCTTTCGGACTAAATTTCGACTGTAACTAGTTTTTAATTTGTTTTCTTGCTTGTTTTTTTGTTTTTATCTGTTGACGAAATTTGATTGTTTTCGACTGCCTTTTTATTTTTTATTGTGTTAGTGAATAAAATTTTTAGGACAACTATTCGTCTATAGGCAACTATAGAAAACTTTAAAAACAAATTTTCCGCGGCGTTTTAACGATTTCGCGTCAATTATTGAAACGTGGACCATTTCACGAGGATAATTGGGCGGGAAAAATGATTAATTCATAAATTTTATTTTTACAACATCACCGAACGTCGAAAAATTTGTTTGACAGGAAGAGAAACGAGCAAAAACGTACCAAAAAAATAAAATAACAAGTATAAAAACAACACAACTTGCGAATCAGAGAAGAAAAGCTTTTTGCCCCCGAAAACGAATTTACAAAACAAATAACGCGCGATAGCCAGCGACCAACTGGAAACGTCCGAAAGTGAAAGGTCGATAAAGCTTAGAATAAGTTTTTGTTGTTCAAGTACCAGAAAAAAAAACATTTTTGACGCTCAAGTT
Source organism: Prionchulus punctatus (assembly GCA_034698125.1). Classification (NCBI taxonomy): domain Eukaryota; kingdom Metazoa; phylum Nematoda; class Enoplea; order Mononchida; family Mononchidae; genus Prionchulus; species Prionchulus punctatus. The sequence continues at coordinate 11,111 of JAQGBA010000701.1, forward strand.
CCAACATATTTTTGGTGCTCAAGGTCCAAGATATTTCTGATTCTCAAGGTCCAAAAATGTTTGAAAGCTAAAGTTCCAAAACGGTTTTCATATGAAAGGTCCAAATGTTTTTGATGCTCAAGGTCCAAAAATGTTATTGATGCTCAATGTGTCCAAAAATGTTTTTTGATGCTCAAGGTCCAATATTTCCGCGCTCAGAACGGGATTGATAGTCGCCAAGAGTTGGACAGATGACCGTAACAGTCGGTGAAATTTTCCGCCGTCGAATTAGCATAATAAGTCGCAGGCGGGTGGAGTACTGTAGACGATTTGGCGCCAAAATTATTGGCTTGCGTTGTGGAGACGATTTTCGACTGATCGGGACTAGTCGACGACGCGGAAGCTGTGCTCGGATGAGGTGAATCGGACGCATTTTCGCCTTCAACAAGAAAAAACAAAACAACTATAGACGCTCGGGCAACTATAGTATACTGTAGGTTGTAGGCTTACTCGAGTTTTGATACGAATCTGAAACGGAGATCGGTTGCTGCTTGCCGCCATCCGAGAAATGCAGATTCGGCGGACATCGCGCGCTCGTTGCATCTGCGGAAAAACAAAAAACGTGCGTTAGCCAGCAACAAATCATGCGCAAAAGTGTTTTTAGCATTTCATGCGAGGACTCTCGAACGCTCATTGGACAAAATCTATATGATACGATAGGGAAAAAATATCTGCATCGATTCGATGCTTTGAAAACAAAAAAAATCGCTCGCTAACGCGTGTTATAGGCGTTTTTCTCTGCGCACACTAAACTAATACGTGTTTAACTTGCTGATCATTTTTAAAAATTCGAAAGTTGCGTTTTCATACGCGAAACGTGTTTAGGTAGCGACGAATGTATTCAATTTAAGAAACGAGTCATCGAAGCGATAAATCGACGGCCTTGGGACGTTTTCTAGTTTTCGGGCCGACCGACATCGAAACCAAGATGTTTTATGTTTTATTGTCGGTATAATGTTAAGCGATTTCGGAAACGTTTAAGTGCACGCCATTCGTCTACAGGTCTCAATTTCAATGGAATTACAGTTCGAATAGGAACTATAGTTTTCAACGGAACTATAGTTCGAGTTGGCGATGGAACTATAGTCGAGCGCGCGAGCGCGATAATAATCATTTTCGGGTGTCGGACGACCAAAAAAAATAAAAATTTTGCGACCGAGGGCGAAAATTTTAAATTGAATCCGCGGTGAATGGCGGCCAGCGACCAATGCGAACGATTCGAGGACGGAAATCGGCGACCTTCGCCGACGTTTCGTGAACGTTTTTGATTCCACGGCTCATTTCCTTTCGGCGGTGTGGCGGCGATTCATTCTTCTTTTTTTTATTTTCATCTCGCTCGACCCCGATCATGTTTCCTGTTTATTAATGGCTCGCGTAAAAGGGCGAGCTCGTTTTCGATTTACGAAGTACAAAAAATCGGCATAGAAACGTTTCCATTCGCGCCAAAAATCGAAACACGTTTCGGAAAACTTCACAACTACAATCGTTAGACAACTATAGTCGTTGGACAACTATAGTCGTTGACCAACTATAGTCGCTGGTCAACTATAATCACAGAAGAACAGTAGTCGTTGAATGTGACTCAAAACGGCATACTGTAGTTTTTAGCCAGTGAGCGTTTTTGCTCGTTTCGACGAAGGCCCAGTCGCGAAAACTGTCATCAACCGGATATGTCTAATTATTAATTCGGTCCCCGTTACGTATGTCGAGTCATTGGAAATTTTTCATTTTGCGCGTATGTGACTCTACCTACTTGCGCATCCGACCGTAACGCGCTCGTGTTTTTCGAAAATGAGCACCGACAATGGTGCTCGCGAGCTAATTCTGCGTCGCGAGCCAGGTCAATACTCTCCCACAATACGCAACTATCGAACGAACGACCGAGGACAGATGGCGGGAAAAAAAGTTACAGTACGACCGATACTCGAACTCAAAAAAGTTACAGTAAAAAGTTAACTTTAGTCGAACCATAGTCGAACTATGGTCTAACTATTGTCGAACTATAGTCGAACTAAAGTCTAACTAAAGACGAAATATAGACGAACTATATACCGAACTATAGTTGCGTAATGCCTCACCGAATGCGCTACCATTCGACGAGCCTACGAATCCAGACGATTTCTGCAAGCTCAACTGGTCGACGAAACTCGGTATACTGTAGGACGGCGCGGACAGTACGCCGTTGGCGGCCGACAGTAACGAGTTCATGTCGGCGGCGTGCCCGTGCCCGTAGGCGCACTCGGGTTTCACGCTTCGAATCCATGGCTCGTACAGTAACGCGTCATTGGCGCATTGAAGTTGCAGTTTTTGATCTGAAAAGGAGTAAAAACGTGCGCTAGCCAAAAAAAAACGTTTCGTCGAAACAACTATAGTGATCGGAGAAGGAACAATTATAGTTACGGGAACGTCGATAGTCAATGGACAACTATAGGCCGTGGACAACTATAACGCCTGGGCAACTATAGCCAATGGACAACTATAGTCGCTGGACATCAATGCCCATGGGCAACTATAGCTCATAGAAAACTATAACCCCTCGGCATCTACAGCCCCCGGACAACTACAGCTACTACACAACTATAGCGACGGCGCAACTATAGCCCCTGGACAACTATAGCCATTGTACAACTATGGTCCGTGGACAACTATAGCCCATGGGCAACTATAGTCCACGGACAACCATAAAACACGGACAACTATAACGCACGGATAACTATCGCCTTTTATAAAATTATAGCCGCCGGCTAACTATAGTCTCTGCGCAACTATAGTCACCGGCTCACCTGATGCTGTGGTGCTGTGCGACGAGATTTTGGACTGTTTAAGGATATTGCCGTTGGGGTCGATTTGGCTTATGCCCAAAAGACCGTTGATCGAGTACTGGCCAACTCGGCTCATCTCGTGAGCCGGCGGCGCGTGAGCTATCACCGACGTGGCGTTGGCTTGTTGCTGTACCGAACTTTGCTGTGACGACGAAGGTTGATGCTGTGCCGACGGCTGCCGAGGGCTGACCTGGCTCGAGCCGCTGCTGTTGCTGCCGGGCGAGTGCGGCGAATGCGACGAGTGAGTCGACGAGATTTGTTTGACTTTTTCAGCGGCCTTATTTCGCACGATTCTAAAAAACGCAAGAAATTTGCTTTCGCCGTCGACGTTCGCGCGTTTTCGGCGTTCTAGACGATTTCGAGCGTTTAAAAGGAGAGCGTGTCGCCGTTTTGCTCGGAAAGCGATCGGCCGACGCGTTTTATTTGCTTTTCTAATGCCCTACCTGTTTATGCTGCTGACGCTCGGCACGTTGTCCTGATCGCACACGCCGTCGGCCAACAGGCGATCGCGTATCTCCCACGCGAACATCGTCGGATTTTGTTTTTTATACATGGCGATGGCGTCGACCACTTTGTCGGTGGCCACCTTCGGTTTGGATCCGCCGATGATACCCGGTCGGATGGATCCGGTCTCGTAGAACCTACAGTACGACATTCTATAGTTTGAACGAGATGGATCGGTTTCGGGCGGCGAAAGTGCTGGGAATTGAGCAAAATTGGTTTCCAATTCACCTCGCTCTCTCCGTTCTCTACAGTCGTAAAAGTCAACTATAGTCCTCGCGCAACTATAGTCGCCGAGTCTATGGGCTAATTTGCGCAAATGGATACCGCCCGCGAGCTCGTAATGGATCCGCTGTATATTGCCGGCTCAAAATGCGATTCCATTTTCGAGCGCCGAACGACGACGGCTAGCGCGCGGCATTAGTTTCTAATCATGGTTAACGAGCACAAACGATCAACTATAGAGGGGGGCCCCATTGTAGAAATCAACTATAGAAAGAATCTCCCATTGTATCCAATTTTTCACTGGCTATTTCTTTCGAGAGGGTCGATCGAGCCGCCTGATCGTTAATAGTTTTATGTTTTTCGATATTCGCGCGCGAACAATTTTCTCTATCCTGCGCATCAATCGCTCGGCTTAATCAGCTTAATTGAAGCCGCGAACGCGGACTAGCTAGCGAGCGAGCTAGCTAGCGAGTCATTAAGTAATTAGAAAAACACAACAGAAAAATGATCGAAAATCGTCTAGATCGGGTAGAAATTCGTTCGCACGCCCGTGCGTACTGTAAGGATGCTTTCAAAAAATGAGCAAATTCGCGTACGCTTACGACGGGATGAGATCGATGATTTTTTTTTCTACGCGAATCGCGAAACATTGCAAAAACGTACGCAATTTCCTTACCTGCCGAGTATCTTCGACACGCAACCGTGGGACACTCTCAGCTGGCGGGAGATGTCGCACGGTCGAACGCCCCGATGAGCCAAGTCCACGATTTGCTGTCGGATGTTGTCGGGCAACGGGCGCCCGTTGACGAACACGCCGCCCAATTGGTTGACACCTGTATGACCTAAGTATTGTATGTAGCGGTCACCGAACGAGCAAAAATGTAAAACTAGCCAGCGGGGGGATTAACGGGGCCGGGGCGCTATAAACTCACCGAGTGAAAACCAATAGGATTTTAAGTCCGGCTGATAACAGTCGAACGTGTGGAACGGGAACATAGAGCCGTCTTACTGTAGTCGGATGTAGTCGTTTACAGTAAGTCGACGGTCGGATGTATAGTCGAGCCTTACGGTAAAGACGATAGTTTTGGACGAGTGACGAACTTTCGCCCGTTAACTCGCTAGCCGGATACCGAAGCGGCGCCCGATTGACACCCGAACGAGCCGAAACGACACCCGTAGCAACAAATGCGGCATTCGCCGACCGACGACGAAGATGATGAAGCGTCGAAGGCGGCGGAAATTCGATTTCGTCCATCGCACTTAAAACGTGACGCATGAACGCGTTCGACACGGCGACGGAGACAATAGTAATTAAATCAAGCTCCGGACAACGCTCGTTTTGTCACCGTAAAGTAGCTAGCCGGAGCCTAGCTAGTTCGTTGGCCGGGACACTTTCGGGCGCTAGCTAGCTCACTAACGGACGCCTCGCTTACTTTTGCACTGTTCTTGCTGCCTGTAATCCACTGCGGCGGATGCGGCTTGGAAAAAAGGCATCCGATGATGATGATGGTGATGGTGGTGACTGGCCGGGTAACACGGGTAAGGCGAGTAATGGTCCATCGCCGTCGCTCAGTTACCGTGGACACAGTCGACGAAGCCGAAAAAGACGACGAGATCGGAGCCGAACGAGCGCACGGTTCGACTCGCCGGTGAGCCTGGCTAATGCCGCGGAAGAGCGCGTAGAGCGACCGGCCGACGACGAAACTGAGTAAAATTACGTTTCACTCGCGTCAAAATTTTTCGCCCGGCCCCCGAAACTATTGTCGGATATAATTTTTTTTGCTCGTTGACAATCGAAACTCGTTCCATTTTTCGCCTACGCCGCCTTCGACGCGGCTCATTGGTCGATCGAGAGTCGCGTGCGCATCAAATCTTACTGTAGATATTTCTCGACGTCCTACTGTAGCTTCTCACCAATCAGCCGTCCTACTGTAGCTTCTACCTACTCATTCGTCCTACTGTACCTTTCTCGGGGGGTGAGGGGAGCGTTGAGCGAACTATAGTTCAACGACTTACGTCCTCCGCGGTACCCGTTGGAGAACCACGGCGACCATCGACCGCCGACCGCGGCGCCCTGACCGTCGCCTCCAGCGTGCGCACGATCGACCGCGTGAATCGACGGCGCCGTCGGCTGTGACTGCGAAATTTGCTGGCTATGGACCCAGCCGGCCGAGGCGTAGCACGGTTGATAATAGGCGGCCGTGAACGGATGAACGAAGCTCATAATAGCGTATCAACACATATTTCGAGCATAAAATCGTGCTAGCCTGACTCGCAATCGTGCGATTTCCGTTTTCACTCGATAACTCAACGTAGACGACGCTTTTTAAGCTTGCGCCGACTCGATCCGAGCGAAAAACCGACTTTGTTACAAAAAAACGCCGCCAACGCGCCATCGACGAGCAATTTATTTGCAAATTAACCTCTGCAACTTGCCCGGTTTATTCAACGAACGGCGTCGCTCGCCCGAACACGTCTCTATATTTTTTTTTGTGAAATAAAAAAAAGTTCCGATCGGATTGTTCCGGTGGGGGGAAAAACGGCTTCGCATGGTCGGCGCGCGATGAATTTCAATGGTGGTTGATTTTCGATGGAAAACGTACAAAAGCCGACCGACTATAGTTGAAACGAACTGGTGAAGAAGAAAAAAACGACTTAGCGCCCGTTTATACAAGTTGCGAGCGATAGATAGTCAATTTTCGCGCTTTTTGTTCGACTTAACATATTTTTAGCTAGTGAAATTCTTTAGCTCGTTGCTTACGTTTTCGTTGAGCCAATTCTTCGGCGGCCGACATGAAACGACGATGAGCGGCGAACGTTGTTTGACCGAAATGAGTCGAACTGTCGAACATCTACAAAAGTCACAATGAAAACAAGATCCGCGTCCAATAATTGCGCAACGGGCCCCGCGGCTGGACAAGTCGGGCAAAAAATGGAATCGTAAATAAAAGTTTTGCGAGAGTTTCGTTTTTATGGGGGATTCGCTGCGCGGCCAGCGGGAAACGCGCTCGCGCTAGTCAACTATCGGGCGACGCGAGCGAACTAGCTAGCAAATCGACGCGCTGCAACGAAGTGTGCAGCCATTGTTCGCAAGTCGATTTCTCGACGAATTCGCAATATTTTTAAGTAATTCTTTTTAATTTTAAAAACAAAAAATTCGACTTACCCTTTGATAATGTCGACCATCGTTTCGATCGTGATGCTGAAAAAAAAATCGAAATGAACGTAGGGAAATCGAAATATAAAATCAACGAAATCCTCACGAAAAAATCGAAATCGGATTCGCCTTGAATCAACTGGCTAGACGCGAACACGATAACCATTTTTGCAAACAAAATTTCTCACTGTCTATCTACCTGATCGTCGACTACAATGAGAGAGATCGACCGAATCGAATTCTGGGCCGAGAAAGTGTGGAAAGTAAAATTGGATCAAAAGAGAAACAAAGACGACACGAATTTTGTTCGCCGGTTAAACGATGCGGCCCAATTTGAGAAACGCATCCGAATTGGTTTTTTTTAAATAAGGCCAACTTGGGACAAAACCCCCGAGGCGTTACTGTACGCATTATACGACCCCGTTTCGGTTTACAGGCGCCGAAAATCGTTACGCAATGATCCCAATTGGAAAGTGGACCATTCCAGCGGGAAGACCAAATTTCACCTCGCTCGAAATCTAATTGCCTAATTTTATTTATTTGTTTTTAAAACTTTCTACAGTTCCCAATTTTTGTACTCACCATAGTCGTTTGATATTGCATATTTTGTTTGTGAAGTAAATCCGAAAAACGACTGGAAAAACAAAAATTCTAACTCGATTGTCGCTCGTTCGGCGTTTTTTCGCGCACCAAACCGTAATGGACGAAAATCGAGTCGGTAAATCGGTCGAACCGGGCGAATTTATGTTTCACGTTTTCAGAATCGCTTTCCGGCAATTATGCTCGCTAATTGGGTCGCTCTGTTTTATAACATAAATTTTACTGGTTTTTCAACGTGGTCCGACCGACGCGACTATAATCCCGGCTTTGGTCATTCATCCGGGAAACGCCCCCCTAGGTGTATTGTTGTACACCGATTGACTCATGTCGAGTACGGTTTTTTTTGCTTTTCCATTCACAAAACTGTGAGAACGCGAGAACTATAGTTGCGACGAATATATACAGTCATCAAACGATTTCCGTTTCGTGTCGTTTTGATTCGAAGCGACAATCAGTTGAAAGCGAGACAATGTTTTTTGTTTGCGAGTCAACGTAGCATGCAAAAAGTGGAAAAACAAAATTATTACAACAAAACAAATAAATCAATCATGATTCATGCAAAAAATATAATTAACTCGTCAACTGTACAGTTTTTCAATTTAAACAATTTTTATATTGGTCACAGGTTAGCTTATATTTACAAGACTGTTAAAAAGCTGAAACTTCCACGAAGTCTGTTTCGTCGCTGTCCATCGCTCGTTTTCGCCGACGCGAAAAATGAACTTACGCTTACAGTTTTGGTAAATTGTTGGAATGTCCGGCTTGTTTTGAAATGTTGGAAAATCCAAAATTTCTATTCTGCGGTCACGTTTTTTGTTGAAAATGTTGCAAAACGAGTAGTAGATGCATCCAATCGATACGACGCTGGGAATGGTCCGCCGTCGCTGTACATTGTCGAAGATTTAATTCGATTGTTCAACAAAGAAAAACAATCGCAAGCCATTTCGCCGATTTTGCCAGCGTCCGAGGAAAGTCAATTGAAACCGATCGATGCAAGTAAAGTCACCAGCCACGACGCATTTCTCGCTAGTTGCAGCGACAAATCAATCGTTTTTAAGGATTGCAACGCTGTAAGCGGTGTAAGCGATGGATTTGCTTGCGATGCAGCCATCGCTGTGTTTGCAGTCGTTGCAGATTGCGGCGACACGCAAATCATACGATTATTCTTTACGCCGATTTAGTAAATCAGCGGCGGCTGCAAGTTGAAAAATGGCGCGAAATTTTTGGCTGTCGTTTACGGAAATCGCGCCGATATCGAATACACTGAAACTCGAATAAAGATGCAGCGCTTGCAATTTAAATCGACGAAATTCGTCCAATCCAAAGAAGAAAATGATTTGATGAGTTTCGCCGAATTGCTGGCTAACGAGTCGAAGGGGGAATCGGCGTTGTCGAGCGAGCTACGAGCAAATCGAAACAACATTTCGCATCCTTGCGCGAGCGTATCAGCTCAGCGATGACGTCCGCTTTTTTGGCTGATACGGAAGAAAATTTCTTCAATGAATCCGTCGACCAATTGATTTGCAAGACAGCGCAATGCAAAAACAAAAAATCGTGCAAGACGATTTAGCTGATGTCCTCAAACAGAATCCAAACTCTCAGACTCCAGCGTCGACGACGGCCCAACATGGAACTGTACTAGCTTTTCCATTCAATATTTCCGGACAGAATTGCTCCAGCGCACTATTTCGCGCAAGCGACAGAGCATTAGGCACGCATCGAAGAGGTAAAGGAGGATTTTGCTGAAACTAGCTGGTGAAATCGGGTGCGTTCCCAATTCTGTTTCGTTTGACTTGTATTTGCTCGTTTTTAGTGTTTATTTGTTTATTTTGATACATCCCGCACATTTTTATATTTTACATCTTACAGTTGAAGAACTGTCCCAGAAATGCACACTTTATTTGCAACATCTGCGACAATTCTGCGCGCAAAGTTGTTTCATTTCATTTCACTGTGGTGATGCCTTTCAAATTTTATAATTTCATTCGGTTTTTTGGTGCAGCGTTCGTAGATGCCCAGTACGCAATAGTACACAGCCTGTATTATCGTTACGATGCTCAGCCCTAGCCACAATCCGGATTGACCGCCGACATTCGCGATAGCCATATCAATCGTAAACGATTGCACTTCCTCAATCTGAAAACAAAATTTCAGTCGCCGATTTCGAGTTACTTATTTTTCCTCGCTCACTTTCGTATATTGCATCGTGTTGTAATATACGGACACGAAACTTGACGGCTCTCGCGAAATACTTGGATCTATGGTCGTCGAGGTTACCGTGGTTTCGAATATCCACTCGTCGCAAATCGGCAAACACTTAGCCTGACAGTCTTTCACTTTGCTATAATCGATTTTATCCAGACCGTCGACCAAGGCGAACGGATCACACATCTCGACAGTTGCATCCGCCGAGCCGTCCCAATAGTCGATGGGCGCGCAGTTGCAAGCCCGAACAATTTCCGCTACGTAACATTTGTAATAGCACGTATTCGAATGGTAAATCGTCGGCGACGTCTCGCATCGATTGTTCTCACCGAATCGGATATATCGCTTGGGATTCAGGATTATCTCCGCGTTGACATTGAACGGTATTAACAAAGCTCGACCGCTCTGCTGCGAACCGAAACCATTTTCCAGCGAGATTGAAAAGCCGCCGAACACGTTCGTACGCGCGGCTTGCTCGGGATACAGTTCGGAAAAGGAATTCTTCGGTCGCGCAAGCGTCATATATAAGCCGTTGTCGAATGCGGGATAGATTTGATATCCGTTGTTCGCGAACAAATGGCATCGACTTTTTGTGCCGTAGACTTTCGCCGAAGTATCGCAAGACACGTTCCAGTTGCCGACTGAGCTATAACTTCGTACAAAGTCCGAACAGTTATACGTGACACTGTCGAAAAAGTTTTCGACCGTCATGCGCTCGTCGGTAAGGTGCTTGCGGAATTCCTCTTTCGATGTATTTATGGAATTCGAGTCACACGGCAATAAAGCCATAGCGCGAGCTAAGTCTTGGATGAAATTGTCCGACAAGTTCGCGGACCTCACGGCTTCGACGTTAAACCCACCATTGTAACAAATTAATGTATCTGGTAAGCACATATCCGATCCGATAACGGTTCCAACGTTTGTGACGAACGGAGTTTCGATGTATTGCTGTATCGTCCTGTAGGTGAACCATATGCTGCACGTGAGCATGGACACCATGACCACGATCCAAAACCAAAATCTCCACTTGCCATCTTTCGCATCGTACAAATCTATGATGCCATTGCATGATGTCACCTCGCACCATTTTTGGAGCATTCTACCTCTCGACTGAATAATTTGCCATGAATAGAGAGATAGGTAAACTTGTACAAATTTAATTGGTATGTTTTAAATTGGTATGTTGGTATGTTTGAAAAGTCTTGTATTATAAATATTGACATATTTACTTTTTCTTTGTAGCTATAGTTATAAAACATAATAGTGTATGACGTTTCAAGGAGGTAGCAAAGTTTGAGTAACAAGTTAAAAAGCTAAGTTAAAACATCGTTTTGCAATATCGATGCTCAACACATTAATTTATAGCCTAGCTACTTAAGCTAACAAAAAGTGACTTGGTGATTCGAGTATTTGGGCAAAACTGAGCAGGGTTGGTATCAACTATTTTTGATAAAATCCAACACTGGTGGCACAATTTGCCCGTTTCAAAATTGCACTCTGGTTTACCAGTGGACTTCAGTTGACCACTGGACTATAGTTGAAATTTAACTATGTATAATGTTTATTGTATATGACTGTAGTTCATGCTTGAATATTGTCTCAACCAGCGAATCGCGTGATACGCATGTACAGTGAATTATTGGCTCGCTACAACTGTATTCACTAGACAACTATAATTTCTTGAAATCCATAGTCTTTCAATAATTACTGTATTGGCTATTTTTGTTCTTTAAAAGCTACTCGAAACGCATTTTGGCAGGTAGTTACATTGTACAAGTTGCTGTTTCTGCGATGAAATAGGTTGTTTTTGATAATCGAAAATGCTAAATCCGCAATGTGGAACATTATATTGCCACGTTCCGTAGAGTATTTTATCGCCTTTTTTTTCTTGATGTGTTATATTCTTCAATTTTGAAAACATTTTCATAGTTGTTCGTTTTCTACTTCGGTTTCTTTATCTCTCTTCTCTTTCTCTTTCTTTGACCAATTTGTTGCAGCAGATATCTATTTTTTCAGGCTCGTTCCGAAAAACAATGAGAAAGTATTGATCCATTTTGCAGAGGTTCGTCAACTGTTCTATTACATTGTCTGTACTGATGGAGAAAGTGACGTGGCAGTGCTTGTGGCTGAAGATCGAAGGCAATAGAAAAAAATTGCTATCCGAAAGCGAGTAAAGAACCAGCAGAGATGAGTAATTTGCCAAAAGTGTAACCTAATTGAGGTCGAAATACACTGGCGATAAATCGTTCTCGGTTTTAATTTGCTCGTTATCGAGGTAATAGCCGACCCAGAAGCCAATGTGCAACATTTGTCTAAATGATGAAATTTCCAACAAAGATTTCTTTGTATAACGTCAATTTCTTCAAAGAAGTGAATTCTTTGGTCGATAAGAAAAATGGCGCTTCATATGCCATGATTTCCACAGGGTCGATGTCATGCGTGTGAGCGAGATACGGTATCCTGAATACATCGAGGTCTGTGTTGAACGATTGTAAAAATGTTTTCATTTTGTAACTCGGATGTAAACCAGATAGTATGTTTGAGGATTTAAGGCTGACGCTTCGCCGTAAGTATGGATAGCGAGATATACATTGTATAGCTTCGAAATATTCTTTAAAAATTCAAAACGGCTTTCGCGGGGTAGTCGTCGGATGATAGACTGAGAGTCTTACCGCTGCACTTTCGACACCCAATATCCCAATCTTTTTCGCGAGGATGGACTCTGCTCAACCATATTCACCTGACAACTGTAGACATCTGATAATTATAGACACCTGACAACTATAAACGCTGAAGAACTATTGACGGTGACAGTCGCTGGAGAAGTATAAGTTACACTATAGACAACTGTACCTCCCTGTATATCATCCTGCTACATACAATGGAAACTGCACACATTGGACAAGTATAAACACTGGACAACTCTGAACACTGGCAACTATAGTCAGTGGACAATTATAGTCACTGTAGAATCATAGATACTGAGCAACTATAGACGCTCGCCAACTGTAGACACCGAGCAACTATAGACACTGGACAACTATAATCAATAGACAACTAGTTAGTAACGATCAATATAGCACGCAACAATCACGGAACAGTCACGGAACACTCGCAACACAATTTTGACCAGCTATAGTCGCTGATCAACTTTAGTTATTGGACAATTATAGAGTATGAAAAAAACTAATGTACATATTTAAAATAAAATGAAAAGTAGGTTTGGTAATTTGATTATGAGCGGTTGACATCATAAACTTAAATTTAATGAAAAACTGGACTTTTTTACATCCAGAAATATATATGTTTATATATTATTTTTTTATGAAACTGCCGCGCTATTACTTGAAGTTTACAATCAAAATGTAATTTGCTAAAATGAACTGCACTCAAGTTTACCATTTAAAACTATGAAGATGTTTGGCAACTGGGGTTAGCTACTTTTGTAAGCTAGTCAGTTACACTTCTGGAGCTGCTATAAACTCAGCCTAACTTAGCCAACATGCCGTTGGACGAGCAAGAGCTCAGCGGGTACAAGGGTCATAAATAATTAGCTATTCTATAGTTGAACTATAGTTGATGATATCGTTTGAGAACTAATTATTTGGTACACAGTTTAGCAGGCGAACAGTCCCCTTTCGACAGACTACAACAGTTTTCTTACCTGTCCCAAGGGTACGCCGGTTGTTGGTCTGGCCATTGTTTCCAACGTCCAGTCCACGAGTCTTTGAGTGAGATGGGTGGTGGATACACGAAAAAGGGTGCCCACTACAGTTGAAGTTCGCCGAGACATAATAATTGTGTCAATTATTACATGTCGATTTGAAAGTAACATTTGCTGGAACTCTGAATGTTAGTTTCGCATTTTAAAAACTAAAGAGCGACTAACAACATTTTCGTTTCGCCAGTTTGGTTTCAAGTTTCACATTTAAATATATTGTTTTACGTGTCGATGAACAACTACTTAACGATACATTTTGATAAAATTACAAAGAATGCTCGAAGGACAGAAGGACGGAACACGCAATAACAAATTTTTCATATTGTCGGCCCTATTTTCTGAACAGATAGTTGATTCAGATGGTTGAAAGGAGAAAAATTTGAATATGTTTCATCATTGTATTTTGAGATGATGATATATCAGATTATAGACAATCCCATTCTAGATTTTAAAATCTCGAAAAACAAACAGTAGGTGGATTTTTTTTATAGTGAAATTATACATAATTATTCAAATGGCAATTACTACAAATGTTGCCATAGCCAGTAAAAAAAGCCCAGATGAAAACATGTTTTTGATAAAAAATATTTGCACAAATGCGAATTTTTTATGCAAATCTATCAAAAGAGGAACTAATTCCAGATGTCTAGACAGTGACTGTCTGGAAAAATGACTAAGCAAAGAAACTTTTGGTTACAGAACTGCTGCTGAAAAACAAAAATTCGGTCTTAGAGGTCTACAAAACCAATCCTTTGACGATGAATACCCGCGAGATTACTGTATATGGAAACAAATTTGTTGAATTTTGTAACTTCTTCTTTAAACGATATGTAATAATACCAGTAAGGCACACTGTAAGGCACATTTGAGAAATAAATTCCCTTCAGTGCAACGGAATCGCGAATGGCGTCGATGATTTCCTTGCAGTGAAATATTTTTTGAAACTCTTCGAGTCGAATGATTTTCAACTTACCACAGTTGATTATTTGCACTAAACAGCTTAATGTATCGGGTGTGAAATGCATGTTGTACAGTTCCAAGACGATCAAACATGATAGTTTCGAAACATTTCTGAACAGAACTTGAATGTTGCTCGCGTCGCAATTTAATGAAAATACAAATTTGCTTAAACTTTTCAATCCACTTTCGAACGACTCATCCAAAGCATTGATTTCTGTCAAGTTTAGTTCGTGTTTCACAGTCAATTTTAACGTCGTTAATTTTTTCATATTTTTCAAACTTTGAAATATTCCGGAATAATCTTTTGTTCTGCAATAGTCCACCACAGAGAGAGTTTCTATTGAATCGTGCAACTGAAGATTATCTCGGAATTCATTCATCCAACAATCTTCATTGCTGTAACTCTTTGATGATTCATTCATGTACAAACCACTAACTAGGCTACAATATTTTATCGTAGGGCAATTTCTGAATACAGGGTTATTCACAAGTCACGCCTCCTATTTGAATGATTGCAGTTCGATAAATATTAAAGATTTTGATCAGAAA
>JAQGBA010000702.1:0-25881 GCA_034698125.1 Prionchulus punctatus
AAATTTTTTTTGGCAAAAAGTTGCGTCTATCGAATACCTTTCGAATGGTATATAGAATACACGATTTGGTTTGATCAATGAAAATTGATGGCTCTCGGACAAAACCCGTCTCATACCCCAATACTCTCCCCTAATTCTATTGTTAAAGTTTTCTTCAGAGTGGTGCATTTTGATGACGATAATGATGAGGATAATAAAGAAGGCTTTTTGATGACGATAATTATCATTCAAAAGATTGCAAAGTTAGAAATTTTCTTTAAAAGGGCGTTCAGCTGACATTTTAAAGTGAAACAAAAAGAAAAATAACTTATTTTGTACATTTTTTACGCAGTTTTTTCACTTTGCGTGTGTAAAAGTTGTGTAGCGAATCACATGATAATCTCCAGAGTGCTAATTATGTTCAGCTGAGTTAAGTCACACCATGCCCAGAAGAAGCAGCAAGCAAGTTTACATAAATATACAAAAACATTCAAAACATGCGGTGACAATGTAATGGAGGTGATTTCCTGTTAATTAGTAGTGAAGAAGCGCTATAAAATGAAACAAAATGATGAACAAAATGGATCCAAATTGTATTACTAATGTTGGGCGCCTTGCTTGATGTTCGAGACGGCTGCACCAACGGAGTTACATTGATGAGTAATACATTAAAAGAGAGAAATGTTCAGCTGGCCGATTGAAAGGTTGATTCACCATGGATCACATCGAGCAAGGATAATGGGAATGAGAGTGGGGGATGTTGAATGTAAAAACAAAGGAATGAAAGCATAAATTGCACATGCCTCCATCACAGCAATTGTTCGCAAGAGGAACTTTTTAACTTGCGCTTTTCCAGAACACATTTACATAACTTCAAAAATAGGACATTTCCTGCTTAAAAATTGTTGTTTTATTTGCAAATACATGACTATATGCGCTTTACTATTTTCAGAACGTATTTAGTTAAGAGGTATTAAACATATTTCTGAAATTATAATCCTCCTTCAACTGAAAGTTTTTCGAAGAAACAATATTGTTAATGATATATTGGAAAATCGCGTGTCTCCAAGGACTAAAGTTGCTTTTACTTCCTATTCTCGTCTTTGACACAATAATATTTTCTTCTCATGACATTCAAACATATTACTATATGCTATTTTCATAAACGTACGCTCGGGAGTACGCTAGGCTGAATAATGTTAGATTACCTAATACTAATACTATGTATCATACTAACAACCGGGTCAATTGGTGTTATCCTAAATTCGGCTTTCATCATCGTCACGCTTCGAAAGGCAGAGTTGCGCAAAGAATATACTTGGTTTCTGATCGGACTGACATTGACAAATATTTTGTTTTGTTTGAACAATGCAACTTTCGAAATTGTGGTTATTTTCATGGACGTCGATGCAAACAGCACGTTCTGTCAAGCAGTTGGAGTCATCATACTGACGAATGGCACATTTCAAAGCGCGTTTCAAATCATGAGACAGGTCCATGGTATGATCATGCAATTGTTCGGAAACGTTATAAAACTGTCCTCATTGCTAAATTTCTCAAAGACGAAACAACAGTATTTGCAAACAAAACGATTTTTTTGAACCCTCTATCAGAACTTTTGAGTTCACCATGGAAATAAATTGTATCACCAGTTGAAGTATAAATGGTTTGATCAATGGGACAAAGAAACAGGTAACAAAAAGCGAATCAAACGTTAATGATACCATTATTTGTTACCAAGTACCAACTCAACGATTATAGTCTACAGGGTGATTCAAAAGAAAGAATGTTTTTTTGAAAATACGATTTCTCATCAACTAATTAATTGTTTTGAGTGAAATGTGCTGCCATAACTAAAAGACAGATGCTGAACGCGATTCTCATAAATTGAATTGTGTGTGTCCACTTCTTGGTGGTCAGCGGTCACTACGTGGTCAGAAAATGAGAATGAAAATGAAAATGAAAATGAAAATGATGCTAATGGAATTTTCAACAGCATTGCATACGAATGACCTACTATCAAGACGAACTACAGAAAATTTCAAGACAAGGTTAAGACTTGAATTCGGTTACAAATTCAAAATCGCAAAATTCTTTGTTAACAATAACCTTGCAGTTTGAAGCTTTTGGAGAAATGAACCATAGAAATGGGCATTTGTTTCATCTTGTTTCCAATGAATAGATAAAATGGACATCTTGGGAATCTCCATGTGAAAAGTAATCACTGCTAACAAACCTTTTCCAGTATTATCAGATACGATTATTCAAATTGAAAAAACAGAAAATGAAATCATGGACCAAGATTTGTGCATTGAAGCTGAAGGTATTCATGAATTTGCTTTCATCATAATAAACCATCACTTTGCTGTCAAGTCCAAATAAAGTGTAACTCTTGTCGAATTCGTTTTCTAAATCATTGACATGAAGCAGTTTGCTGTTTTCAGGATCGGTTGGTTTGAAAGCCGGAAGGTACATTGCTGAATTTATCAAAGCCAAGCCAGTTTCCTACATTGCATTTTAACATTTAGACAATGCTAGCTAATGTCCAATCGTGTCAGATATTGTCAGTATAGATCCTTTGGATTTATTGTGATATTCATTTTCAGATTTCGGATTTCCAGATTCTGACTGAACCAATAGATCTAGCTCGGAATGTGACGAAAAATATCTTTTTATTAAACAAAAAATAACCCAGATACCAAATTAATTCGTATAAATTACATTGATAAACAAATAAAAATTGCCCATAACTTTTTTTAAACAGAACTAAATTTAAAACTTTTGGCAACATAATCGTAACATTGTACAAAAAAAAGGTGTAGAATGAGTTTGCTTCAATTTTAAAACGAATTTCTAATTAATCGATTCGACTTTCCAAATATGTTAGAACAGAATTAGTTATAAAATTATTCATATACTGTACATTTAACAAGAAGTTTAGTGAATTCAATCAACGCTTCTACATTTCAAAATTTTGAAACAATGTTCTAAAAAGCCACCTTTCAATCAAACAGTTCAGTTGACACGAAAAACAAACAAAACATACAGCGAATTTTTCGAATATGCGGTGCTCGTTTGCAAATTTAACTGAAAGCTACGAGAAAATAAATATTTTAAAAATATTACAAACATAAAAAAACAACAATACTAAACTGACTCTTCAATAATATTTTCTATGCAAATCAAAATAACGATGTGACTGCTAATCGCTTAACAAATTAGAGCGCCAAATTTAAATCTTTCGAGTAAACAATAATAAAACTTTGATGTTCATTGAATGTACAGAAAAAACGCTTCTGACATGAGAAAAAACACAAAAAATGAAGAAAATTTTCTTTTAATAACCGTTTTGAGCTATGTATCCTCTTCGCGGAGACGTTCCACCATAGAATCCAGGTCCCGGATAAGGCATCCGAGGCGAAGGGAATCCGGCGGGAGGATGAGCAGGCATGGAACCCTGGGGCGGCGGGCTCGGCAACATCATACCGGGGGGCGGCGGGCCGACCCAACCCGGCGGTAGGAATGGCACCTGCGGTCCGCCAGTTACCGGCTGACCAGCCAAATATCGTTCGATTTCCTGCTGGGTATCGAAGATCATGACCAAGAATGGCGATCCAGGTACGTGTTCGCCAGCCCATTTCACTTCGATCTGGTAGTCTCCAGGCTCCTTCGGTTCGTATTTGCAGTTGATCATCCGGCTGTTCTTCTTTTCGCGTTGCATTTCAACATTGAAAGCACCTAATCAAAATGACTGAGTTGTCGATTGTCTACATTAAGAATTGCCAGTTTCGTGACTGATCAAGTTTCGAAATGAGGGGTATGCTTAAGGAATCATAATATATGTCCAAATTAATGCGATTGAAAACTTCACTCCAATTTGATTTTTTTTGTCAGGTCCTCTCCTGCAAATGGGACTGGTAGCGCTGAATCTAACATATCAATTTTAACAAAATTTGTTTTGATTAAAGCTAAAACTTCCTTCGATAATTTAATATGTGCAGAATAAAACCACCGGCCGCCTGTTTGCAAGAAAGGTCCTGGCAGGTTTGAGTGACTTAAGAACCCCTAAGAAAGTCTTACGAATCTTTCTAAATCCGTATGAAAGTCCTTATGAAAAAAAATTTGCATGAACAAATAATACCTTTCGGACCCCGCATTCGAACCGTCAATTGCCCCGCTCCTGCTCCTTTCGTATCAACGACAAAATTGCTCTTGAATCTCGACAGTATGCCGTGCTCTACACCAGGGCCGTGTACGCGAACCTTGCTCGGATCAGGCGCATTTGAAACGAATACAGTGAATGGACTGCCTGAAAAAATATCTCAATTAAGCGTGTTATCAACCTCTGGAATTACTGTTTGTCGCTCACCGAAAGCGTGATCGCCATTGTATTTCACCGTCAAATTGTGTTTTCCAGTTTCTTGAGGTTTGATGTTCAACACGTACGTGCCATCGCGATGATCGTACAGTTCGCAGTAAGCGACTTTGTTCGGACCGACGCATTGAGCGGTTAATTCACCTGGAAACGCGTAAGTTGCGAACGGATGCGAGAAATTTGTTTGAAACAGTCCCTCGTCAGGTCACCTGGTCCCGCTCGTCTTGTGTCTATAGTCGTTTTCAAATCTTGACCAATGATACCCATCTTCAGCGACTCGGTGTTCACATTGACTTTACCAGCGTCGGCGCCCGACAGTACGTTCACTTTGAACGGCGATCCCCTCACGGGCTTGTTGGCCCATAGCACGTTCAAGTTGTAGGTTCCTGCGCAGAATTAATTTGCATATCAGTCGAAACGAAAAACTTTAACCGATCGAACGCTTCCTCACCAGCGATGAATGGCGTGTACGTGGCTCGCCATACGTTGTTGCCCAAGGGCACGACGACAACGGGTACGTCGGCTTTCTGGCCCGTCATGATACAATTTGGATTCCCTGCGAAACAAAATTTGCATAAACCGAAGTTGATGATGTAGCCAGCCGGCGACCGGCGACGTACCAGGACCAGCTTCCGAGCCGTCGATGGTGAATTCGGCTTCTTCTTTTGTTTTTGCGTGCCTGACGCCGTCGCCTTTCAGGCTCACTTTCGTTCCGTCGTAATCGATCAGACCGCTTTGCTCGGTGGCCAAGCTGCTTTCGCGGCTGTGCATGCTGGGACGGATGTCGCCCAGCACAGCCCTCTCGCCGGTGTCGTCGGCGTAGCACAAGATCGGGCAGTGGGGAATCGGCACGTCGGACCAGTACAGGTAAACGTCGTGTTGCCCTGCAAATGGCGACACGTATTTAGTTTTAAATTCGCCGAACCGAGTTCGCGTACGAAACGAACCTACCTTCTACAGTCGGCGTGAATACAACGCGGTAGTGGCCGTCCGACAGTTCCTCCGTGATAACGGACACTTTGCCGCTGGGGCCCCGGACCTCGGCCCTCAGCTTGCCGGGGCCGGCGTCCAACGTTTCGATTTTCAATTCCTTAGGTACGCCGACTTTCATCGGTATCCGCCAATTGCTGTCCATGTTGGCGTTGGGTAATCGGATCTTCTCGGGGTCCAGCACCGACACCGAGTAAGGGCTGCCAGCCAACGGCTTGTGGTTCCAAGACAGGTTCACCGTGTACACGCCGGCTTCGTTGGGTGTGTAACTTATTTCGTAGATGCCGTCGCCTTTTTTGTTCACCGACGGTTTGATACCTCGCTGGCTCGGGCTCAGAACTTCGACCTGAAATTACTCGTAAACTTGTTAGGGACGACAGATTTTTTGTTTCTCAGATGAGGTATCTATACCGACCTTCAAGTCGCCTTTCAACTTCTTGGCTTCAACAGTGAAAAACGTCGGCTCTCGAGCTATTGCTTTTTGCAAACCTTCGCCGTGGGCGCCAGGTTTGCCAGGCTCGTCAACACTGAATAAGACAGGACTGCCTGAAAGACACGAATAATTGGACCACAGTTGTTACTAGACTATAGTTGACAATGGACTATAGTTGCCCAATGGACTAGTGACGATCGACTACACTGTAGTATCCATAGTTGACACTGGACTTTAGTATCCTTCGGACTCTAGTTGTGTTGGAATAACTACAGCCGATTGAACTATAGACACTGGCTAGCTAACAATTTAGCTAGCTAACTGAATTAACAAAACAAATTTTTACCAGGTACGTCGACTCCGGCGAACGTCACGTTTAATTGATGCTGACCGACAGAATTGGGTACGAATCGTATTTCGTCTTCAAGACTTGAGACTGGCGAAACTTCTGTACGAACTGTTTTTCCATTGGGGTCAGTCAAATGAGCAGACAATTCGCCTTTGCCGGCGCCTTTTTTACTGACTAAAAAATAGTCGATCACAGATAGCCGATGGAAAACAAAATTCTCGTATGGAAATGTCCTTTACCGAGCACCGATACATCCTGATTGACTAACGTCGTTCTCAATTCGGATATTTTCACTTTGCTATGATCATTCACTTGACACACGAACGGACTTCCCGAAATCGGATGATCGGCGAATGTAATTTCGACTTTATGGTCGCCTGCGAATCAAAAATCTTGCTATTTTTTCCGACTAGCCAGTCGAAAAAGCGAAACGCAGAGATTCGTTTCATTCGCTACATCGAAAAACGAGCGCCGACCAAACATTCGGTCAACTCGAAATCACAACGGATTTCGTGGGTCTAACTCATTTTCGTCGGCGAACTATAGCCGCAGCCTCGATCCTCAACGAGGCCAGGTAGGAATGTAAATAAATCACGAATCCAACCTCGCTTTTTACTCATTCAGACAACTCTCAAATCCAAAACAAACTCAAATCTAAACAAACTTCGACAAACAAAACACACTTGGGTGTCAGCCAGTGGGGGAAATTGCTTGGATACCGCTGGAAACCATCGCAAGAATCTTCTTACCTGCTACAGTAGGCATATACTCCACTCTATAGTTGCCATCTTTCTGTTGGAAGCATTTCACTGGAACCGCTCCTCCGTTTGGATCTAAGTTCATAAAATACGCTTAGTTGGTAACTTTTAAAACAATAATTGTTGGCGGAAAGTCAACTTCAGAGCGACGGACGGTGACAACACGGACAACAAGCAACATAACACATAGGACACAAAGACAACAAAAACCTGTGACAACAACGTCGAATTCGCCACGGCCTGCTCCTTGAAGATTGACAACAAAATGAGCTATACTATTAACAGCGGCTTTCGACAATCCGTTCCCTTGGGCGTTTATATTCGAGGAGTCCCTGACCAGAAACTCGTAAGGACATTCTAAAAACAAGAATAGAGTTGAAAAACGGCTAGTTCGTCTAAAAAAGAGCATAAATTAATGTCCAGCGACGAAAAGTGTACGCCGAAGACGTTTCAGAGCAAATTTCGAACGTTAGCCAGTTTGCGAATCACCTGGAAGCGTAACTCCGTTGAAACTTATGTCAACTTTGTACTGGCCGACGTCCTTCGGTAGGAAAGTGCAAAGGCAAGCGCCGTCCTCCATCTGGTGAATGCTGTGGCGGATAGCTTGATTTTTATTTTTCACATTGATGTCGATGTAGCCCTTGCCAGCCTTGGCGTAATCGACTGTAAAATGTCTTATTGGATACTGTACTAGCTAGTTCGCCGAATTTGATCGTTACTTTTGAATTGTTGCTCTTTTCCGACGCTACAATCTTTCAATCCGATCACTTTCACGGCGCTCAAGTCGAACGCCTCGCAAAAGAACGGACTTCCTTTGATGGGATTATTGGCGAAAAATACTTCGATCAAATGAGGACCCACCTCCTTCGGCAGGTACTCGACCGATATTTTGGAACCGCTTTCTTTTTTAATCGAACACGGTAGAACGTGCTTGGCGCGATCTTAATAACGAAAATTGCTGGAAAATGAGCTACGCAAACGAGAAATCGGTCGGTACCGGTGATCTTCACGGATACATCGTTGTCCAAGCCTTCCTTGGCCAAGTCCACTACGAACGTGGACACTTGATCGACTTGAGCCAATTTTAGCCCGTCGCCGAACGCCTCGATTTGCTGGCTATCGACGATTTCGCACACGAAAGGGCTACCGGCGATTTTATGACCATTGAACGTGACGGTCATCCGATGGGGCTGTTTGTCCATCGGAACGAATGACGCTTCGTATCGACTGCCCATTGCCGCCGGGGTCAACTGGCGAGTGACCGACTGATTTTTATGGTTGACAACTTGGACGTCGAGCTCACCATCGCCCGCCTTGGTCAAGTCAACTGAGACGACAGGAAACTTGTTTTTAAAACTGATATACCGGCAAATATCTCAATCATATCGCTATACTTTCAAATTTTGCTGGTTTGTTAACAAAAATCGCACCCAACCTGCTCAGCCGAACTTGTTCAGGGTCGAAAACGTTGCACACGAACGGACTATCGTCCAGCTCGCTGCCGTCAACCTCGACGAAGATATGATGTGGCCCTGGCGAAAGTACATCATGGTCTACAGTTGAATCACAAACAAAAAAACAGTTCGCTATACCGATTTCAACGGGCAAATATTCCACGGCGAAGTGACCGTTTTTATCGGGTCCTTTTATTTGTACGGGCGATTTTCTCTGACTAGGGGCTAAGAAAAAACTTTTGGAAAACACAAAAGCAGACGAGAAACAACAGAAATTTGCTGACGAAACAGAAAAACGCCACATAAAACGACAAAAGACGACACAAAATCAACGAGTCGCTCTGTTTTTCGTGTCATAAAATCGATTCAACGGAGTATATTTACGAATTACCCGTAATCACGACGTTGCAATCGCCCGTCTCCGATCCCTTAGGGTCGACGATGAACGAGGCGGTTTTGTTCAGCACAGCCTGACCGAGACCATCGCCGAAGGCGGCGTAGTGGGTTCCGTCGACTATGGAGCACGTCATAGGGCTTCCTAGACAAAAAATCTCACTAACCATCGCGTTAAAGTTGCATAAACGCGTCGCTAGCCACAATTTGGAACTGTAGACCGTAACGGAAGTCGCTATAGAAGTCGCACCTGGCACTGGCTCCCCGTTGAACTTCACGCTGACCACGTGGGGTTTGGCTTCTTGAGGACTGAATGATACCTTGAACCTGGCGTTACCCTCGGCTTGCACGAAATTGGGCACGTTTTTATTGTCCACCGAAACTATGATTTCCATATTGCCGGCGCCAGCCTTGGCCGCATCAACTGCAAAACGAGCACAATTCGCGCGTGCGTTTTCACTAGCTATTTTCGAAAAACAAAACAAAATTACTGTAGAAATTTGCTGGTTTTCCAACCGATTTCCCTTCCACCGGGAACAATTTGACTTTCGTCGAATCGTACGATTTCGCAATGAACGGCGAATCGTTTATCGATTGATTGTTAATACGAATGTCGATTTGATGATTGCCTGAAACGCTAACACGTGCAACGAAACCACTTCAATCCGAATCCGAATCTGGTGCTGGATATTACCAACAATGTCCGGTGTGTATTCGACTCGAAATCCTTTATCGGCAGTGCCCAAAATTTTCGGCTTGATCTCTTGTCCAGTCGGATCTAGTAAATAAAAAACAAATAATTCGTCATCAAAAATTCAAATACAGATCCAGATTCGACTACCTTTGATTACGATTAACGGCTGTTGGTGCGACGACCCCTGAGGATCAACCGTGAAATAAGTCGGCTTCTTCACCGGAATTCGCTCCAAGCCCGGACCGCTGGCCACAGCCTGATTCGACGTGACCATTTTGCAAACGAACGGGCTCCCTACAGTGAGCTAAACAATGCATGATTCCGCAGTGGTCGCGATTCCAAAAATGATGCCTACCCGGCACGGATTCGTTGTTGAAACGAATGCTGATCGTATGGTCCAACGAATCTCTGGGCACGAACGATATGTCGTAGCGATGCTGGCCGAGGCTGTGGGCCATTGACGGAATGCGACCTTCGTTCACGGCCACCTCCAAATTGCCGACGCCAGCTTCGCCAGCGTCAACTATAAACGGACGGGTCGTAGTAAAAACGTGTTCAATTTAGCTCGTTAACGGTATCATCCAGTGAACTATAGTGTTTCAAGGGCTACAGTTCAACGGAACAATAGTTCAATGAAACTATAGTTTCACGGACTACCGTGGAACTGTAGATTACTGTAGTGAACTTACCAACAAAATGGACCGCTTGACCAACTTGACCGTGCTGGATTTCACCGACTTTTATTTTTTGCGAGTCGTACACTCGACACGTGAACGGGCTTCCTTGGACGGCGTGACCGGCGTAATTCACATCGACCGTATGATCACCTGCGAATCAAAAATTATTGTACACAAATGTAACACACTCAAAAACGAACGACTGACCAACGATTTCCGGCGTGAAATCGATTTTGTACATCGATTTATCGATTTCGGTAATTTTCGTTGGAATCAATTTTCCGTTGGGGCCTGACGAAAAATTACAGTAACACATACAGTACTCTTATTACAGTAGGAATTGAAAAAGAAGTTCAGGTGAGAAGAATTTCGGAAAAAATTCATGCAATAAACTCGCTCGAATTTTCCATCATTCACACACAAATATCACACCCTCGATCAATACTGATCACTGATTATTGCATTAAAATCAAACTGATCGATCGATACTGACTATCGATTGTTTCAAAAATTATTCTTCGAACTATAGTTTAACATAATTTGATCAAACCTTTAACGTCGACGGTCGGTTTGCCCGAACCTTGCGACGGAATTTCGAACGAAACCGTTTGTTTTATCGGCGCCAATTTTTTCACGATTTCCCGGGCGGATACGGGTTCGTTTCTCGATTCGTCGGCGATCGTCGATTGAGTCAATTTCGTCGTCGACTCTTTGGCGGGAGCCATCGGGATGGGCGCCACAGCCGACGATGTCTTCGTCGGAGTAGGAACGACTTCTTTTTTTGAATCGAAAGAATGTCCAGTCAGATTCGTTGAATCTTTTTTACCGTCGATTTGACATTTGAACGGACTGTCTAAAAATCAAAAAAAGTCCGAGTAAGTTGTCAGGTAGCGCACTTCAAATAAGATTTTGCGTCTTTTTACGAATCTCGCGCGAAAATAGGCTAGTCTACGCGCGAATTTTGCTTATCCAAGCGACTTTCGGCCGATTTCGTTCGACTTACCTTTCAAGCTTTCTCCATTGAACGTTATATTGGCGTAATACTCGCCGGCCTTTTGCGGAATGAACGAGACGATGAATTTGGCGCTGCTCTGCTCCTGAGGAGTGACTTTACTTTGAACTATAGTTCCGTCTTTGTCGGTGACGGCTATCTCCAAATTACCGTAACCAGCGTTCGTCGCATCGACTGCAAGTAAAAATCATATCGATGAATCGACAAATAGCCCCGAAAAAACGAAATCCGAGCGTTTTTTTACCACTGAATTCGATCGTATCCGACACAAATCCACCTTTAATACCACCGATGTGAATTTTATCCGGATCGTAAGCGCGAAACGTCAGCGGACTTTGCGGATGATTTTGCTCGGCGACCGTTACATGAACGCGATGAGTACCTACGGAGAGAAGCGCGAGCCGATCAAGAGAAAGCCGTGGCCGAACGAGTGACGACACACAAGACGAGCGAAAAACAAAAACCAGTTAGCAGCCAGTCGACTAACCGGTCGAAACTTTGCGCAAACAAGCAAAAATTTACGCTAACTACTGCGAGTAGTCGGCTAATTGAAAAAATTAGACGACGCGTTGTACGTACCGACTTCGGTGGGCGTAAATTCGACGACCATGCCGTGACGAGTTTCGCGTACTCGACATTCCACCGGCTCTTTGCTCGGCGCTAAACATTAACGAAATCCGATTTGCCAAATCGTGATTTAATAAGAAATTCAGCGGCTAGGTACATAGTTCAGCAGATCTGAGCTTGTCAACTATAGATGCGCAGTTCAAATGCAATTATGACGACTATTAGCTGCGATTTTGTTTGTAACTATGTTACGACTTGCTGCTTGATTTGCTAATTTTGCTGACTAACGTACCCGTGATGATAACTTTCACCAAATCTTTATCCACCTGAATCGGCTTGATGTCGAAGTAGGTCGGCTTCTTTATTCTGATGACCCCGATGCCCGGGCCTTCGATTTTGGCGCCGGCCAAATCCAACTGACTGGCTCGTTTCGTGATGATTTCCTTTTTGACCGACGTCGCACCTCCGCCGACGTCCGAGGACCGTTGGATTTTTTCGTCCAGTCTGCTCGCAGCCGCCAACACCTTGCCTCCGGCGGGCACCGCCGCCGCGTGCTTGCCGCGATGGTGATGGTCGACGCCCTTGTCCGATCCTTCGGAATCCCAAGATCCGGTGGACGATGATCCGCTGGAGCGTCGAGGTCTCGGGTCGGCGCCGCCGACCACCGGTTTGTAGGATGTCGTTTCGATTTCGGTCAAGTTTGACCCGCTACCGCCGACGGGTTTCAGCGATTGGAATTCGTACAGCTTGCTGGCGCCTTCTGATTGGCGCCTGGCTCCTTGTAGCCCGACCGGCGATTTTTCGTCGTGGCGGTCCAACAACTTGTTATCGCCGGAGTCCTTGCGTTTCATGAACAGTTGCTGCTTCGCATGCGCATCGCCTCCGACCGTTTCGGTCTTACTGTAGTATTCGACAGTCTTCAGGGTACTCGGCGAACCGTAGTCCGTTCGTCTCGATGGTTCGGCGCCGTAGCTGGCCACGGTCACGGAGCCCGCCGATCCTTTTTCCTTGCTCCAGAACTTCTCCCGCTCCGACCGATCGACCGGCCTGTTGTCTTGAACGCTCGAATAGGCCGACGGCGATTCGTCTTTTAGCCCGGTAACGTATGGGGTCAGCACGTGATACTTGATTCGCTCGTCGGTTCTAACCGACGAACCGAACGTTACGTCCTTGTCGCCCTGGTACTTGATACCGTGAGAGCCGAATGCCATCATAGGCCTATCGTCGACCACTCGACCGGTGGGCAATCGACTATCTTCGATCGCGCGACCGGTGATCACTCGCCGGTCGTCGATCACTCGACCGGCGGACGATGTCTGCCTGTCGTCGATCAACCGACCAGTGGAACCGAGGCTCACATCCTTGTCCGTTTCGGTCCTACCGCCGTTCCGTTCGGCCGACGACTTCCACGCGCTTCTCGTCGTACTGTCCGACGTATGGATAGGTACCCGTTCCTCTATTTCCTCCTTGGCGTTGTACCGTTCGCTGCCGGCTATGCTCCCTTGCGTTTCGTATTTCGACGCGATATCCGTCGTCGTCGTTCGGCTGTCGTAATGCGACCGAGGAAATTCGTCGATCTCGAAGACTTTTTCCTTCTGTGGCGTCGAAGTCGAATATTCCGTCGTTTTCGTGGTGCTCGCATAAGCCGGACCGGATTCGAATTTGGTACGGATTTCGTGGGAGCCGCCGCCGTTGCGCTCGATGTCCAACCTGTCCGAACTGCCGCCTCGGGTTTTGTACGCGAAGCCTTTGTCCGGCTCATCCAACACTCGTTCCTTACTGCCGCTGAGAACTTTCGTCAGCGACATTTCGTGCGGCCGCGGAAAATTGGAACCGTGGTCGATTACAGTGGAGCCGTTCGGATGATGATGCGACGATGTTTTGTACGACATCTCGGTGGTGTATGAGGCCGGCTCGGCGGCTCGCTTAGTTTCGTACGATCGCCCGACGTCGACCAATTTCGATCCCGAAGTCGTTTCGAACGAGCTCACGTAGGACTTCTTCGTCGAATCATCGGGTGATTCCAGATACCGAAGAGTTTTGGCTTGATGCGCAGGATAGCTAGCGTGTACCGGATGTAGCGCCGACGTGCTCGTAGTTCCGCCTTGACTCGACGTATACTCCTTCCTCTCGTAACTGCTGTAACTGCTTAATCCTTGGTGGGATTTGGATACGGGGCTAGAGGATCGACCGCCCAATGGAGGTGAGCTTCGACCGCCACCGCCGTGACCACCGTGGGTGACGATGTTGGTCTCGGAACGGTATCCGGCGCCCGAAGGCTTGCTATCGGTGACCGTCACTTGAATAGGGCATCCTACAAAATGTCGATGACTCGCTAACTTTATCGCACGAATTTTGTTTTTAACAGCGGATATGTATCTCTCGGAGGAATTTTACCTCGAACTAAGTCACCGTTGAACGTTACGTCGATTACATAGATGCCCGCGTATTCGGGTATGAAGGTGACCAGACACCGGCCCGGTCCTTGCATTTGTACGTTGTTGGGAACTCGACCTTGGTTCACGGAAATTTCCAACTGACCTTTTCCCGCTTGATTGGCGTCGACGACGAATTGCACGGGTTCGCCGTTGGCGCCGCTGGGTATCGGATCGATGTGCACGTTATTGGGCGCGTAGGCCGAAATCAAAAACGGACTACCCTCCACTGCTCGACCGGCGATGGCCAGGTCGATCCGGTACGTGCCTAAATATGCCGAAGAAATGCAAATTAGCAGTGCTCATAATTCAAATTTGGGCGCCATTCGTAATTACCGACGTCGGGCGCGATATATTCGCATCGATATCCCCCGTTTCTCGCTGCGATGACTTTGCATGGAATGTCTCTCGACGCAGACGCTAAAACAAATTGAAAGCGCTTTTCGTTCACTGGCTACGGCTTAATTGCACTGTCTCAATGCTTACATAGTATTTTCACATCAATATCGTCGCTTCTCAGCGAACTGCTGGCGCCAATTTCGAAACTGGATATCTTTCCCACGCACGCCGTCTGCAGACCGCGGCCTTGGATCTCGGCCCAAATTGATTGCGACTGAGCTTGGCCGACGCCTTCCGACGAAATTCTTTCGATTTCAGAGCTAAAATTCGTCCGACTCAGTTTTAACTATCCGCCGAACGAATTTACGATTATGATCAAGAACCTGAAAGTCGTCGTTGTACCACCGCCGGTTTGCATGGGATTGTTGGCGTTGGAATAGAGATTAGCCAAATAATTATAGCTGGATAATCCGCCTCCCTGCAACTGAGCCAGATTAATTGGAGCCAAGATAACGTTGTTCATGCCGCCCAATGAAAATCCCTGCTGGCTGGGACTGGTCGTGCTGTCTGAGGCTGGCACGTAGACTTCGATTCGCCACGGATTGCCTGAACATTGAAACGGGCCCTGGTCATAATGCCACATTTTTTTCACTGGCCTTTTTTGCGATTAAAACTCAAAACCGCATCGGAATAACATCTGACCAGAAAAATACGAAAAGGAATCTCGCGGCGTCTACAGTTTGGGTAGTGACTTTATGGCAAAAAAAAACAAACCACTATACAGTTACAGGTCGACCGACCTTGACACCGCACTGTCAAAAAATTTATGATACCATGGTGCGATCGTGTGCAAAAAATCCTTCATCGCTCTCGATTGGCGCCAAAAAATCGCCTAGATTCAAATTTGGTACGCTCGGTCGGACGAAAAAATATTCGCTCATCAAACCGACCCGATTCTCGGATAGTTATAGTTCTAGACGCGTTTTTAGTTCGGAACAAAAAAACACAAGATTCCAGCCGAAAAAATGGTTTGGCCAACGAGACATTGATCCATTTTCAGAATCTTACAATTCGCGTGAGATTATTTGAAACAACCGTTCGACGCGGCGACCAAAACGAAGACTGACTAATGTAAAGTGTTTTTTGGCCGACTGCGGCTCGTTTTTTATTTTTGCTCGTTTTGTTTCGTGTAAAAACAACTTTCGACAACAAATTTTAGCGCACGCTATTACCTTTAACCGGTTCGCCGTTGAATCTCATCTCGACGACGTGCGTAATTGGTTGGACGGGCGTGAAAGTTGCTAAATATAGCCGACTGCCTATTTCGCGAACTTTGCAATTAACTCGTCCGCCGTTGATCATAATTTCCAAATTGCCCGAGCCGGCCGTCGTGGCGTCGACTGAAATTCAAATTTAGATTTAAACAGCTGATCGTCGAGTCGGAACTCGTTAGCGCGTTGCAAGTGACAGCTTTCATACTTTCGAACTGATGAGGTTCGCCCAAATCGTCTTGCTTGATTTTGCCGGGCATATTCCTGACTGTAACTAGATCCGGATCGCCGACGTTGCAACTGAACGGGCTATCGGCCACGCTTTGAGTGTACAATCGAACGTCGATGTAGTGTTCGCCTAAAATTAGACGAAATTGGCTATAAAACGATAAACTTCCATTTTTTGCTTGGAAACGTGCATCTTTCGCTCGTTAACTTGCAATTATTGCATTTTTGCAGTAAAACGCGCATTTTTGGTTTGGAAACTTGTGTTTTTGCTTGGAAACTGGCATTTTTGCGTGGAAGCTTGTATTTTTGCTCGGAAACATGTATTTTTGCTAGGAAAATCGCATTTTTTTGCTTTGAAACTTGCAAGGTTCACTTCATTGACGTATTTACTCAGCTAGTGCGGTTTTTTTTGTATGAATACGAATTATCTCAAATTTCTCTCCCAACCTGCTTCGACTGGTTTCCATTCAACTTGATACACGGAATCGCCAACCGGCACAATTCTCGCTCGTTTTTTCTTTCCCGAAGGTGCTGTAAAAATGTTATAAAACTGTATTTTTAAGAAACACAAACCCAGATCGCCGAGAGAATTTTTGTGCAATCTCAAAAACGAACAAATCGCAAACGCATTGTTGATTGAACATTATCTTGCAAAGTACCATTTTGCACTATATAGTTGTTGAATGGAAATGAATTTGGTTCGAATCGAGCCATAAAACGACAAATTTTTGCAACTTTTTGCTACCAAACGTGTACTTTTTTGAAAAGTTCAATCAACAATCGCCCCAAAATGGTGCCAAAAATGATTGCAAACAAACGCAAAAAGTACCTTCAATTTTTTTTGTTCAGAGAGGACAAGTTTTTTTCCATAACACAAATATAAATATAGTAACAATTAAAACCGTCGCCAATGAAATACC
Source organism: Prionchulus punctatus (assembly GCA_034698125.1). Taxonomy (NCBI): domain Eukaryota; kingdom Metazoa; phylum Nematoda; class Enoplea; order Mononchida; family Mononchidae; genus Prionchulus; species Prionchulus punctatus. Next base: position 16,875 of record JAQGBA010000702.1, read on the forward strand.
CGTTACGAAACATGAAAGCAGAATGTACAGTACGCCGTACAGTGCCACAGTACTGTATGTACAGTAATGGCCCGATAAATAATAGCTGATCTGCCGGCCGACTACGGTTGTTAGGAACGAACAGGCGTGTTTGTGTTGATTCTAAATTTGTTTTTCACTACCGCGAAAAGCTCCGAAAAATAAATCACAAAATTTGCACGATAACAATTAAAACGGTGTCTAAACGAGTTTCACGCACGCACATTCGATTCAACTTTTCGCACACAATCGTACACTGGCCAAGCACATAAAAATCTAATACGAGGACAGCGAAAAGCAGAAAGCGAAAGCAGCGACAGTACAGTGGAAACAGGAAATACAATAGTTACAGTAAGACGACGATCCTGCGGATCACGCGGACACTGTAGACGCACCTGCTATGGTCACCGTTAAATCCTTGCTGTCCGCGCCCACAGCGTGGATCATGAATGTGGCCAGCCTGTCAACGCAGGCCATCCGAAGATTTTCGCCGTATACGCTAACCGAGCTAGCGTCGACGATGTCGAGGACGAAAGGCGAGCCTAATTAGTAGTTTTGCTCGTTATGTTTGTTTTCCGGGCAATTTTTTTGTTTTCTACCTACCTTTCACTTCCATATTGTTGAAATAGACGTGAATTTTGTACTGACCGGCGCCGTCCGGTGTGAATTTCACTTTATGAGCACCTGCGCCGTGTTTCTCGATGGCGCACGGTATTTGTCGACCGTGGTGCCACGTTTGAACCTGAAAACGGGCGACAAAGATCGTTAGCGAACAAAAAATTTCGTGCATTCTTTTGCTCATTTCGTTTGCCATTTTTTTGTTACTGTCGCCTACTTTGAGCTCTCCACGACCCGCTTGACTCGTGTTGACGTTGAATTTCAGTTCTTGACCAACGACACCGACGTCCAGTCCGTAAACTTGAACGAGATTAGCGTCGTAGACTTGACACAAAAACGGACTGCCTCGAATGTGTTCATTGTCGTAAAGGATTGCGATTGTCCAATCGCCTATTAAATGCAAATCTTGTTGAGTTATAAACCGACGCCGAAAGACGCGCGGCAAGTGAACTTGCGCGGTTAGCTACTTATCGGTCTCGCGCGCTCAACTTGCTTGCGCTAACACAATTTTTGTTTTAAAAGATGAATGAACAAGTAAAAACGCAGAATGTTTTTTTACCGATTTCGAACGGAGTAAATGTAGCCGTGTAGGTATTGCCGCGTTGGTGCACTTGGCATTTGTGCACTTTGCCCGTGGGCGCGTTTGCTTCCACTAGTACAGTGCCCTGCGATGTGGCCCCGTGGGCGTTCGTCTAAACAAATGAATGATGGTCGTACGAATTTTTCCGTACAATAAAAATGCACGACGCCGACCGTCAACGAGCAAAAGAAGAAAACGAAGAACTAGATTTTTTTGCTCTCTCTCCATTCTTGTAAACTTTAGGCCATGTCGCGCGTTGTTGTCAGTCATGGTCGCACGAACGCCGCTGATTCACAATGAATAATTTCAGAATCGTTTCGAGTACGAAACGTTGCAAAGTGGACAAAAATTCCGCCGTATTTTTTTCATTACCACAACTTCGACTATAGATCCAACGGCGCACGGCTCCGACAAGCCGCTGAATGAAACTTTTCCTAAATCCCTCGATTCGGCGTCGACGGCCGAACTAGCCGCAGGCTGTGGCATGATGCTGTAACCGACCGCTATACGACCGCTGTGCGCTTGCGACGACGATGTAGCTTGTAGTTGTAGTGGCTGCGGACTCGCTGGGTTCGTAACTTTCAAAGACACCGGGCTTCCTTTGATTTCCTCGCCGTAACAATAAACGTGTATCTAAAATGAGGGAAAAGGGGCGTAAAATCGTTCCGTTTTTTTCTTCGAAATTCTTGTAAAAATCGCGTATGAGTGCCCGCGCGAGAGGGTGGTCGAGGTCAAACGCCGGTCGGCGTCCGCGTAGCGCCCGAAAACGAGCAACAAAACGAAAGAATCAGTAACTTGAGTGACACTGGGTCAACAGAAAACGCAAAATTGGCCTTCATCGACGTCTTACCGAGCATTTGGTCGACGACGACGAACGAAAACTGCCCGCATTTTGCTACTATTATTGAAGAAACAAAATCACCGACCGACATTTTTCGGACGGTCAAAGTGACCGGTTTTTGTCATTCCAGCGCCGGCCGAACGAAGGTTTCGAAAGAAGAAGAAGACGAAGAAGAAACAGTAACGGCGACGGGCGGAAATGATTGAAAAGTTCTTGTTCAACGAATGATGAATAGAAATTTATCAAAACAAATCATTTGCGCGTGTCAAAAATTAATTTATTGGTCAGTTTCATTCAAATCGAGAAGCTAATTAATTACGCAATCTGGAAACGCCGCTGAATCGCAAGCAGATAAAAAGATCGCAGGCGCTTGAATCAGCTTGGCATCGATTGCAAGCAAGCTAAATCGGTCGCAAGCGCGTTAAAGGCGGCCGCAAGGCGCTATATTGGCTCAAGCGCGATAAATCGACCGCAATCGCGCTAAATCGGCTGAAAGCGAGCTAAATCGGCCGCAAGCACGCTAAATCGGCCGGATGCGCGCTAAATCGCTGGCACTCGACACGACTCGCTAATAGCTCGTTAGCAAATCAAAACGCTTTCTAGACGAGCACGACAGCTTACAAGCACATTAATAAATGGCACCCACATTATTGACCTAAATTTCGAACAGTAGCAAATCGGATAATCGAAGACTGTCCAAACAAAATTAGACGCATGCTTTCGACCTGTATATTTTTCAACAACTTGTCAAACAAGATGAGAAACGATATTTTTGTTAAAAATATTTTTGGCAATGTGACTGTTGAAAACTCGTTTGAAGAAAAATATTTTTTTCCGACGACGACATATAAATTTTTGCCCGAAAATCAACATTTCAAAATCAAATGACGGAATCGAAAATGAAATATAAAATGAATTCCTTAAGTTCCGCGAAATTTTTTTTGTTTCCAGTCGAAACCCAGATCCGTTGAACGTCAATTCACGAAAATTGATTGGCGAATGACATATTTAGAACTGTAAATGAACAGAAAAAATTACAGTTAAAAAAAACAGTTCGACAGTACCTTTCGACGAAATAATTAAAAATAAGATTAATTATGTGTTCTTCTCATTACGATTCTCGACACATTTGAGAAACGAAGAAAAAAAACAACACAAAAATGTTGATGAACCCGAATAAAATATTGCGACAACGAGCGAAAAGGAGAAAGAGAGTCGTTCGAACTGTAGAAAATCAGTAATATTAAACAATCGTCGTTTAGTTCGTTACAAAAGAGCGTAAAAAGGGCCGATGAGAAACAGTTTCAATTTTTCGCCAGTTTCGTCGCTTGCCAGCGCCATGTTCGCGTTTTTCCAACAAATTTTCGTTCCGCCGACGTTAACAGTCAAGCAGCAAGTTGGGGTTGGGGGGGAGGGGGGGGAGAGACTGTTGGAAAATTTGCGACACATGAGCGACAGAGAACGAGAAGAACTTGTTGTCATCGGTCGGTCGGGCTGGGCGGACACATCCAGCAGAATTCTGTGTACACACATACACAAATTCAAGGGGGAGGAGGGCGAAAAAATTTTTCATACGCGAGTCGAAACCTGTACGGTGCGCGAAACGACGACGACGAGCGCGACAATTTTGCTGCATTCCAACGAAAACTGGTCGTCCCCTCTATCGAGTTGCGTCTATGGATCGACGTCGTCGTCGAGCGACGAATCCTACCCGATAATTTTGTATTTCGACGTACACGCGCGTACAGTACCGGAGACAGTATGGTTTTACGGTAATGCGCCCGAGGGTCGTTTCGTTTGAAATATCGACGATGATAGGTCAAGTACTTTGTAAAAGGTTAACAATTGGCGACGATGACTTACAAACGGCGACGTGTAATCGCGGCTTTTTGCCGAGAAACGGGCGCTAAACTGTATTCGTCGTTCGTTGGACTTCTTTCGGGTCACATTTGCCTCGCATTTCGCATGCGTGACGTCACTGGCTATTTTCACACAAACCAGACAGTGACGTCACTGACCAGACCGTGAGGTCACTCCCAAGCATTTCGAGAAACCTTTAATTGTTTTCACCGGTGACATCATTAGCTATTTTCAAATTCTAGCTAGTGACGTCACAAGCCTGTTTATGTTCTCGGAATGTACCTGATACATTCCAGGATGATTTGGAACGAACGATATCGCGGCACCTTTTTGCGTTCGCATTTGTTGATAGGCGATTTCGTCACCGTTCGCCGAAATAATTCTCGGTTCTAATTCGGTCAATTTCAACGATCGGTCCAAAAACACAACTTCTATTGACACCTATAAAAAAAAAGAAACGTCCAATTTGTTTGCCGACTTTGTTACAGGAGATGACAAGATTTTTGTTCCAAACATTTCACAAAGAACATGAATACGAATCTATGTAGGTTACTTGTTGTTCGGTGTGATACGTGGCGAATGGAAGCATTTGAATCTTTGCGTGGTCACCGACGATCGGGGAATGAATCGGTTTGAGGTTACATAAACGAGCTGCGTATGTCATAATTGCTGAAAAAAGGAATCTGAATCTGAATGTGAATTTAACAACAAACAGTATGGGATGCGAAGATCTGACCATAGGTTAACCAATGGTTCGCTGACCTGCACCCCAACACTGAATGAGTTATCGATATTTGCCAGTTATGTTTGTGGCCAGTGAACTTTTTAGATCCCGGTACCACGTATCCTTACCTAAATGGTGCACTTCCTTGTCGGCCATTTCCTCCGGCGTCAAGAATGGTTCTACTCCTAGCTTCCTCGCCGCGTTGACGCCTTCGGTAAGATTTTTTATCCAATACATTCTATCCGTGCTTATGTGAGGATAGTTTGGAATGGTCCCGCCGAGATTAACCACGATTGTACATAAAATAAATCCGTCGTTCCAGTCGATCTGCAAAAGTGCACAGTTCGTAGAGTGTCGGCACGATTTTTTTGTTTCGTTTTACCGTAAAATTGCCGACTTCGGTTTCGTGGGCCAAGCCTCGCACTCGCCTCAACGTGGCCATGTAGCCCGGACCACCAACCTTGCTGAAGTAACTTAAGTAGGTCATGCACGATAGTTCGTCAAGACTCGGATTCGCAAGATCTTCAGGCAGGAGTACAGTAGGTATAGCGAATCGTTCTTTGGCAGTTCTCATGGCTCTCGAACAATTGTTAATACTGCAAAAGATTAGCATAGATATTCTGTTTATACAACTATAAAGTAGTCTATGCAACTATAGTGTCCAATCAACTATAGTTTCTATACAACTATAGTCTCAACGTAACTATAGCTAATGTAACTATAGTCTCCGTAGAACTATGTAGCTTCTTACCCACCTGTCATTAGCGTCCAAAGTCCTCCAGTCGGTGAAAAGTTCATGATCGCAATAATTCAGTAAAGCGCTGAAAAATGCAAAAAATTAGTTTTATAAATGCCTTATCGGTTCAAAAATGCGTTTCACTTGAGTGCAATTCCATTGTTCCAATTTGTGTTGAAATTTTTGATCTTTAATTCGGGCAGAACAGCCTGCAAAACATTATTTTCCGAAGACCTTGAGAAATGAGCCAGTGGAAAAAAAACAGCATACTTGCAGCCATGCCAATAGTAATTTTCTAGGCGGAATTTTTGTTTTTCCCGATATTTGATAACGCAAAATTAAACACCAGATTAAACCCAAAATTAACTTCAAATTTCCCTCGACAATGTCGTAACAGCCTGCAAGGACGAAGTAAAAATTGCAATAAACATCTGATTTTTCAAATTCGAATGATTTTTTGCAATATCTGCTACAATATTTTACAAATTACTGCTAAAAAAATCGCAAACATTCCTGTATTTTCATGGTTTTAGCCAGTGCTTTTATTTATTCCTCATGGAACAAACATTGGAAATCAATTGTGATTGAATTTTTTGGCTGGCTTGCCAACAAGCAAGGACGAAGTACGAATTGTAATACATCTGATTTTTCAAGTTGGAATGATATTTGGCAATATCTGTTATAATATTTTGCAAATTACTGCCAGAATCGCACACATCCCTTGTATTTTCATGATTTTAGCCAGTGATTTTATTTCATTCTTCCTTGAACAAACATGGAAACCAACAGTCATTGAATTTTTGCCTGTGGCTTGTCACAAAAGAATTTTCATAATAAAGCATCTTCTTTAAAAACTTGTTGATTTTTTCTGTTGTTTTTTTATGTCACGTAAATTCAAGCACACTTTCCAAACACAAATTTTGTTTTAAAAACTTCAGAACTTGCGTTAGCCTCAATTTGAAAAACAACGAAATCGCTGTGCATTTACAGTTGACTTAGCTGTTTTGTTTTTCGACAACTTTCACGTTGCCGGTTAGAGTGTTTTACTCAGAGAAAGTTCGTGTCTCAAGCAAAGTTTGAAAATTAGCCAAGACTCGAAAACAAACGAAACTTTCGTGGATGAGGGTCATTAACGGTCGGAAAGTTCGTTTCAAAAACAGGTGACAATAGCGAGCAAAAAAAACAAAATCAGTCGTGAAATTAAAAAAATGAAATGAAAACATTTCGATTCATCCGAAATCCAGCAAACATTTGAAACTAGCAAAATTTGGCACTGTCTAGTTTGGTTACTGTGCATGAAACTTACCAATATTCACCAACTTGACACCATCGTCCCTCATAGCGTCTAACGCCAATTGGACATTGGCCAACATTTGAATTTGGCTCGGATTGTTTCGATAAACTTTCCCAGTACATCGTCGATTTTGTAACGCTTCGACTAAGTTTATTAGTTTTGTACCGTCGGCAAAATCCTTGGATATATCCACGATAACCCCGTTGTAATTAGCCAGGTGCTCGTTGAGCCAATTTTTAAACGTGTTCAGTTGAATATTTATCCATCTCACGTCGTCCAAGGCGTTTTGTATAGGTTTACTGTTGGCGTGGCCACCGCCAGCAGGTCCGTGGTCTGCTAGATTAGCCGACGATTGATGTTGATGATGGCGATTAGGATGCTGCACGTAGGACAGCATTTTTAGACGCGAAAATCCGATTGTTAGCTCAAATCGCCCGAACAACGACGGTGGCAGTCGGAAAAAGTGCCGGAAGCCTCATCTTACGGGAATTTTTTTCCAACTAGCGAAATTTTTATAACCGAACCGGCGACAAATACAAATTTTTACATTGTCAAATAATAGTCGCAGATGCCGTTCTGCTCTGTCTCTCCAGTCCGACTCGCAATATTATGGCTTTACAAAATCAACAACACCGTCGACGACGTTTCAACGTCTGACGCCATCGTTCGTCGTGCTTTCGCCGACAACTATAGTTGCGTAGTAGTGGAGCTATAGTCAATGGGTCTAAGCAGTTTCAATCTGTTTTCGGACACACACAAGCCAAAGCATGGCTCGGTCTCATGTACGTGTGTGTACAGTACGTGCACAATGAAAACTGGTTCCGACGATACCCAACCCCCCCTCCTCCCCAACCCAACCCGGCTTGGTGGGCAAAGAGACTGAAAAGCAAATAATTAGTTTTCGAAAGTAGCTTCTAGTTTCTTATTACTCCCATTGGAGTCAACTTTGCAACATTCTTCAGACGTGGGTCAATTCGAGTTAATGGCTACTCGAAGAGAACCATACGAAATGAACGTAAATGAGCAACGAGAGTCACGGGGGCCCAATGTGCGTGTTTCAATGGGTTAAGTACTGTTTAGTTTTGTATATAAATAAACAACTATCATGATCAAAAACCGCGCACTGTTTACCCCCAAATGGGTGACGGTGGTCATTTAATGGAAAAACTGGATGAAAATTTCGATAGTGTGACGTATGCAGGTGTTACTTATGATGGTTCCGCTTTGGAAATTGTAATCAAATAATTATATTAAAATATTGCTCGAAACGAAACAATGAGCTACTTAACCAAAAAACACTAGAATTTGCACTTTTAGTGTTTGTAAATTAGCTCCCATCTGATAAAGATAGTAAAAAAATGCCAAGATCATGTGTGTGCGCAAACATATTTCACACATTAATGATTGGTTGGAGGTCCTGATTCACACACACATTCGACTCAGATTTCACACGTCAATGCTTGGAATAAAGGTAAAGTACCACATTCGCTCGATTAGTTCCCTAGGGAATTAAGATTTTCAGAAGGCCAAAATAGGGGGAATTATTCGAGAGGGGAATTATTCGAAATGGGAAATTAAAATTTTCAATGCATTTATAAGTTTTGTGTCGCATTCAAGATTGCATGCCCAGAGATAAATCTATTATATAATTCATTGTCAAACATTTGGGTCATCATTTTGGTAAAACATACAATGTATTCAAACGTGATCTATCAAACTTTTGCTCCTAAAAATTATTTATATTTTTAATATTCGAGTTCATTATCAGAGTCGTCTGGTTGATCTTCCGCTTCATTTTTTTCCGCTTCGGCGTTTAGCTATCAATTCTTCGCTGATTGAATTCCAAGCTCCCACGATCCAGCTGCAAACGATTTCTAATGGTGGTCATTCCATCGTATTTTGGCAATTCATTTTGGTCATAATATTTTATTCAATTAACTGACCCATTACTAAGAAATGTTTAACACATAACAAACTATAAACCAATCGCCCAAAGCCAGGATCCTCCAGCAGTACAGTAGCAGTCTGCTGGTTCTGAAACTGATTTTGCAGAATTCTGAGCTTGCTTTTTTCTATGCCTGGTGATATTGCAGTTCTCGTCTTTTGACTGAGTGAATAGCTTTCTCAAGCGTAGTCAAGTGGCACGAGCGCCAGGCTGTCAATAGCGTGGCAGGTGGTTCGATTCAAAGCTCGGGAGGAAAGTCGAAGTCATGTATACGAGGGGTGGTCGACAATGAGTGAGCGTTTTGAATGCGCGCTAAGATATGGAAATTCCGACTTTATGCCTGGATAGCCCATCCATTTTTAGGCTTGCTCAAAAAATTGTAGTTCAAAAT
>JAQGBA010000703.1:0-25879 GCA_034698125.1 Prionchulus punctatus
GAATTTGCTGAGTTCCTGATAACTTCGTTCCCCGCCCCTGTACCATTAATCGTACGAACATTCCATGATCCAAATCGCAACTCCTTTATTGTTAAAAATTGCAGTGGCTAAAACACTTTACATTAAATCTAATTTGGCGACCAATTTAATTACAATTCTTCAATAAAAAATGTCTCCATTTTTTCTAATTTCAATTATTTTCTTACTTGTTGAAATCGATGGCTCAAACTATAGTACATCGAACTATAGTCCGCTTAATATTTTCGTCATGGAAGAAGAAAAATCAACATCGTTCGACAATTTTAGCGACCAAATTATTGCGCCAAATCATCGAGTTGTATCAAACGAAATGAAAGTAACAAAATTTTAACAAAAATTAACTCTGGCCATTGCGATTTCCGAACATTTTTTCACAACTAAAAACAGTGATCAAATGAAATCGATTGTAATGTTTTTGGGCGGCAATATCGAAGGAGCCAGTGGAAAAAAAGTTAAAAAAGTTATGTATGAGTGCTGTTTATCAGTTAATTACAAACCGAACGATCGATATTACTTTTATGGGAAAGAAACTTATGCATCTGTAAATTCCTACTGTATGTATAGTATATTTAATTGTAAGGATTATCGATTTTATTTTCAGAATAAATCTCTTGATGAAATTCAAATTTGCACCTATTTCATTTCTTCGACAAACGAATATTTCGATTTATTTTACGAAAACAGTCAACGAATACTAAACATAATTTGCGAGTAAGAATTTCAAAAAAATTGAAGTGAAACGAAAAAGTTACGTCATCCTACTTTTTAAGGTGTGATTTAGTGTCAGAGACATGCTGTAACGGGTTACAATGTTGTACGGAATTACCTTCATGGCAAATTGTATATGTTTCAAACTTGAATATGATTTCTGCACGATTTACGCTGAGCTAAGGCAGATTTTTTGTTTTCAGATTCATAACGTTTGTTTTATCGATTATAGTTAATATGCTTTGTAATTTGGATGATATGTTGAAAGAAAAATCCGCCCGATCATCGCAACGAAGCGATATCGCTCGAATCGTTAAAATGTTCGAAAAAGCCACTGGCTACAAACTCAGCGCCTCCGGTTGTACTTGCAACAAATTCAATGGAAGTCGGCAAAGATATTTCGCCAGTATGCCGCGATGTTTCAACGTGTACTTCTATAACTGAAAAACGCCTTAAAACGCTATAAAAATGTCCTAGTATTTGTTTTTCGGTGATAAACTTGTTTCGAAACTGGAAACGACTGGAAAACTAGCTAACAAAGATCGATTTCCTCACTGTATGTGAACTTTTACAACTCAAGCAAGTAGAACTATGTTTCCAATCAAAATAATCATGTACAATACATAATAACATGAAAAAAGCTAAATATGCACGTTGACAGTTTCGTTTAAATTATTATTAACGAACGTCGACGACGGGCCGTTCGTCGACGAATGATGATGATGATGATGAGCAGGCTGTGGCTGTGGCTGAGGCTGTGGCGGCGGCGGTTTGCTGGGAGGCGGCGACGACGCCGTCGGCGCCAATAAATTGGCGCTCAACATGAAATTGCCGCCCGACCTATCGGAGCCCAACTCCTCGTCGTCGACCCACTGTATAAAATGAATATTGCTCGGTACGAACGGTTGACTTCGCCCGTGCAGCTCGACTTCGAGAAATTTCTTGATGTCCTCCAGCGTGATGTTGTCCTTGGAAAATCGCGACTTCTTCAGCGCCGCAATCAGTCGGATGGCTTCCTTGATGTCGTCGCTCATCGCCATGAAGAACGTTGACCGAGCGCCACGTATCTTCCGACCGAAGTAGTGCAACTTGGTGAACAGCATTTTCAGCTGGGCGCTCGCTAAATCGACGCACATCGTAATGACGGCCAGCCCGACAATACAGTAAATAACGATCAGCACTAAGTACATCATATTCCGTACCATGATGTTCCCTAGCCCGATCGTCGTTATCGTGTTGAACGAGAAGAAAAATCCGTGGATGAACGACCAAACGGGTCCGTTTTCGAAACTATTGAACAGCAGTCCGCCGATGGCGCAATAACCGAGTATGAGCGAAAAGTACGCGAAAATCGGTAACTCGACGCGTTCCTCGTGCTCGCCGTCGTCCAAGCCGAACAAAATATCGTCGGCGTTCGACGATTTATTTTGCGACGCCGCCGGCGGCGATTTAGCGGCGTAACGGGGGAAGAACGTTCGCACGATGTACCGATAGAATTCCAAGAATTTTATGTAAAATCTCGTCACCATCTCCGACAGAAATTTACCGATGTCGGCCGCCGTTATGAACATCAACGGTATGCCGATCAAACCGAAAAATACGGCGAAACATCGGCCGGCGTCGGTCAAAGGCGACACGTGATCGTATCCTGAAACGAAAAGAACCTCGAAAAACAAAAAAAAACAGAACAAGCTAAGTCGAAATCAGCAATAAAAAAACAAGAAAACTTTCGACACGACCTACCTAGACGGCTGCCGCAGATAAAAGTGACGAGTGTAAAGTGTCGAGCTTTGAAAATTTTATTCTGCGGCAAATTTGTATGAAATAAAAAGAATCAAAGTGTTGTAAGGCCCTTAGAAGACACTTTTCGAAGCGTTACAATTTACACTCGATAGTTTAGCTTGCGCGATCGCCGAGATCGGTCGTGTCGAAATGTCCGGCGCGATTTTTTTTCCTTTTTTCGCCTATTTTCCGACTTACCCGTCGTTGTGATGACCGTCAACGAGTACAACAGCGCCGCCGGATACGTCCATCGGGCGCGTAGTTTCATCGGATCGTCGGTCCACAGTTGATCGTCTTCGGTGAACCGATCGTCGTATTCGTGCGTTTTCGATAATTCATTTAGGAGAGGTTTCAGTTTTTCCGTAATTGAATTCATCGTCGTCATCGACGGAAAGGCCGTCGACGCCGACGACATATTTGTTTGACACGTCTGGTTCACAATCAACGTCCACGTCTGGTTGACGATTAAATTATATAAACGAGTAACGTTTTCGAGTTTCTCGATGCGTCGCGATAATTCCGGCCCTCGTTCCAACCACATTAATATCGCGGCGCCGCCGGCCATGTACAGTAACAAGAGTACAGTAAGACCGATGTGCGGCAGTAAAATCTTCAGCAACTTGAAAAAAAAACGAGCGAGAATTCGTTGAACGACGTTTGTGCACGATATCGAGCAAATGAGTACCTTGTAAAACGCCGCCTTGGGCGATTTTTTCGTTTCTTCTTTCGTTCGACCGTCGCCAGTAAGAGTTTGATCTTCGTTAGCACCTTGCCCGGTAACGTCGGGCGGCGTTGTCAAGGGTTGTTCTTCCCATCGCACCGATCGATCTACAATAGACGTTGACGTCATAAATCATAGACAGTGATGTCACAACTAGCAGTCGGTGACATCACTTTTTGTCCAGTGGCAAATGCGTTTGAGGTTGTTTTTAAATCATTCACATAGTTCGATAAATATGAAACTCGTTTAAACCCCTAGACAACCGTAAATAGTTACGCAAGGTGTACGATAATTGTATGATAAGGGCGATGAAAATAATACAAGCTCGTCTGGTCGAAAGAAAATTAAATTCGAACGGACGAGAGAATTCGATATTATTATTGCTACGTGTTATGTCCTGCGCTACTGCCTTAACAAATCTCAATAACAAATCTCGAAACGAAATATGTCACTTTTTCTAACGGAAAAACGTCGTTGTGTGTCACATTTTCGTTACAGACCAATTTTTACGTTTTATCGAATCTCAATGCGAGATAATTATATTTTCGATTCATTGTTGAGCGAGCGAGAAAAAAAACGAAACAAAGTTTTCACAAAACATCTGCGTCCATAGTTTTGGATACAGTAGTTTTTTGTTTGTTTTTTTCGTCAAGAAACTCGAAATGACCCGAAACTCTCAGAGCCAGGCTCGGAAATTCGTTCGAGAGATTAGATATCGGGCGAATAAGTTGAACCATAAAAATAATCTTACCGCTATGGGTCCGGGCGAAACGAGCTTCTTCGGTAGCTTTGGCCGTTTGTCGTAGACGTTTGTGAGTTATTCCCGCCGCCGCCGAACCCATTACCGAGCAAAAGACGACCGAAATTCGGTTGGAAAAGCTTCGATAAGGGCGAAAAATTAGTTTCGCAAACTGATCATATAAATTTCAAATTAGTATCACGAATCGAGCAATAGTTTCGACCGACGAAGCAAATTTCAAAAGCAATATTCGCATTGTCAATTATTGTTCATCGTCGCAGCGACGACGATTGAGAGGAGCATGAAAAAAAGTTTCGTTTCCATTTTCGACGTCGATCGGCTCACGGAAAACAAAATTCGCCGCCGATAAAATTGTTTTTCGAGCTAGCAACGTAGTATAATCTTTTTTTTATTTGTTTTTCAACTTGAAGATGATAAATATTCAACAAATATCGACGAACAACTTTCGCCCTTATTTAAAGATGAGTTAAAAAACGCGTATGATGGATCGACGGTCAAAAATCTTCTTCGAAATGAAAATTGACTCGAAAAGTTCTCCGAGAAGCAAAATAAGCGACAGTCCGAGTCGCAAAGTGTGACAGTCTTGTAAACGAAGTTTGGCGGCCTAAGGAACGAAGTATGACGGTCCGAGAAACGAAATGTGACGTTTCGAGAAACGAAACGTGCCAGGTCGAGAAACACGAATTGAAAAGCAAAATATGAGCATTAAACGTTCGTAAACGAGGGAAATTTCTTTATCACCAACTGTCGTCGGTCGACGACGACGAACCGACGACCGACGTTGCTAACCGATCGTCGGGCGACGAATGACGACGACGACGACGAACTATAGACCGAGATTCAGAAACTGAAATACTAAAATTAACCGTTGTTTTTTTCGTTTTCAAACGATGCTAATTTAACAACAAATTCGCCCGTTTCATGTCAACTCGGACGACGCGCGTCGAACAATTTTCATACGATTTTTCATCGTTTTTCCGAAACGCACCGATCATTTTTTTTTGTCGAGCTTTCATCGAGCGACGATAGTTCGCTAGCCGTTTCTCGTTCGACCGACGGAAAACAAAGAAGCTAATAAAAATCCGACCGAACGAGCATCTCATTAGGACGGTGAAACATTTACTTTACGGGTTTCCTGCAAAACTATATCATTATTTTATCAACGATTCCGTGCGCCAGTCGAACGTCCACGTGCGACGAACCTTAATTAAATTATGCACTATAGTTCGCCGTTTTATTATTGAACTATAGTTCAACTACAGCTCTGTTTTTTATTGTTTTTTCAGCCAGTTTGCAGATGTCTGCGGTAGCAGGAATTGTGTTTTCGTGACTCGAATCTACTTTTGAACTCGATAATGAACAAACGACGACGCGATAGTTGCTCAAGTTTTCAATTAGAAATGTTTCTCATTTATAATTGGCCCGCGGGCGATAGGAAATTTTGTTTCTAATGGGGCTTAATTAAATTTTAATTATTATTCGTCTTCTTTCTCATCGACGCAACCCGAACGCCGAAGTGCCGCGACACGTTTCAATTAAAAAAATAAATGTTTATCGCCCTCGGATTTTCGTGCAGGGGCGCAAATCAGAAACACAAGTCCAATAATTTTTTTTCTCACCAATTTTTTTTTTTGTAACTCACCTTGATCCTTGAAATGCAGCGGGGTGAGCATCATAATTTGCTCGTTGTGCCGTTTTAAAATCGAATAAGTAAATCCGGCGGCTGTACTTCCCATCTTTTTTTTGTTTTCACAGAAGAATTCTCACTTGCAACGGATTTTTGCCCGATAAGAAGCTAGCCGGCGCAAGTTCCAGGAACAATATTTGAATTTGATTTGTCTTTCGTGATTATAGCCACTCTCACAAATTCTTCATCAAACTGTTACTCACCAGAGAACTATAGACGAAGAAAAAATTATTTTTTTCCTCGAGTTTCATTTTCGAATAGGGTATCAATTTTGGATCCTTATTCAAATATAGTTACGTCTACAGTTGGTCTATAGTTGGGTGATGGATATATATATATCTATATATATGATGGACAAATATTGTTTAATATGCCGGTGTATGCAATTTCCAATTTCATAGAATGGCTGGAACGACTACGGGGCTCGAATTTCGTTTCTCATTTAAAAATCATTCCAACTTAATTAAAAACCCGTTCAACGACCGTTTATTTGTTTTCTAATGAAAGTATAAAAAACGGAACATTTTTTCGATCGAAATTAAATTGAAACAGTCGAAAAAACAAAACGATCGAAGTCGGCGACTTCAATATGAGTCAATTGCTTGTAACACTTGCAGCGAGTTCAAATGAAGTGGTTGTTTACTTGAACGGGTATACGATGCAACGATACTTCAAATAAGACGATATCATTGAGAGAAATCAATTGCAGCGATTGTTCAATTGCAGCGCTACTTAAATTGCAGAATAATTCACTTGCAGAGATAGTTCACTTGCAGCGATTGTTCTTTTGATTCGATTGTACGATTGCAGGGATAGTTCAAATGCAGGGATTATTCGATTGCAGCGATTGTTCAATTGCAGAGATTGCAATTGCAGCGATTGATCGACTTCCCAGCCTCTTTTTCCAAAGTACATCTAAATTAACATATAAATTGCATTTTAATCCATGGAGACTCTTTAAGGCTTTGAAACAAATTTTTATTCAAATGTGCTTCAAATTTGTTTCTAGGGCACCATAAATTTTTACTCACACCAGAAAATATGAAAATTTGCTTTTTGAATTTATGTATTTTTTAGAAGTAATTTTATTGCACTCTAAAGCATACGCCGAACTAAAATTACATAAGCGAAATAAATATTTAGAAATTTGACATAACCTTAATATAAAAAACCTTTTTTATGTAAGGAACTTGAAACACGCAAAATAAAAGTTAAGGCACGCAAATCACCGTCTGAAAGAAAAAAATACCGTTGTTTTTTTATACAAAAAAAGCTCGTTAAAATAATCGACTCGAAAAACAAAATAAAATACACAAAATTTGCACAAAATTCAGTTTTCGTCGGTCTACAGTCGATGTAAATATTTCGCGCTTAATGACCTGTAGGAACTTGTTAATCTACGAAAGGCGGTCGACGACGGTGGAGGGACGTAGGCTGAGGATGATGAAAGCGGATAGTAGGAGGAGGAAGACGCTGGGCGATCATCCTGAAAAGAAAATTAGCAAAAATCGAGTGAAAATAATTGAAAATCGGGCAAAAACTTGATACGCGAACATTGGCACATAAAAAAGCAACAAAAATAGTCCACTGGTTGACCATTATCTATAGCTAGAAACCAGTGATAGACAGTAACTATAGTTGGAAACTAACTATAGTCCAAGAGCAACTATAGTCCAAGAAAGTTGACACTAGAAAATCTTTCAGCATTTTTGTTAAGCAGCGTACAGTAAGCGAGTTAACTGTGAAGACCCGCAAACCTGCTTTTGTAGAAGTGAGAAAGATTTTTGCTTGGAATGAATAGAAAAATGCACATTTATCGCATTAGCCAAAACCATTTTCGTTTCATCTGCGAAATTTACATTAATTCACATTGATCACGACATAGTTTTTGTTTTTCTCAAGCTTTTCAGTGCAAATTTTTACTTTCGTAGTGGGTAAAACGTTGTCTTCGCTGGGCGTTTTCGAAACTGGCCCGGACGGGGCGTCGCTGCCGCCCGAATCGACGCTGGCCGACTGTTTCGGCAGTCGACTTCGGCTGTTGCTGCGATTTCGTCGAAGTTTGCTGAACAGGCTGCTGCCGCTGCTGCTCTTCGCAAGTTTCGGCGGACCGTCGAATTTCTCGCTGGATTGCAGCGAATCAGGCAAATTCGATGGAGTTACAGCTGGCGGGAACATCTGAAGTGACAAATCGTTGTAGACTTGCTATGGCTGACACTTAGCTGGAAAATAGCTCAACTGCAGTTGGTCCATAGATGGACTGTAGTTGAACTATAGTTGGGTCTATAGTTGAGACTATAGTTGAACTATTGTTGCACACCTGCACAGCGATAGATCCGATTGTATGACCCAAATCCGATGTTTCTATCGAATTGGCTTTGACATTTCCGTACAGCTTTCGCTTATCTTTCGACTTCTTCTTTCGAAAAGTTGCAAAGATGTCGATGACTTTTCGCCTGCTACGAGGACTTTGCGACCCGGTGCTACTGTGGTCGGTGTCCACATCGCTTCCGGTCACTGACGATCCGACAGTGTACATGCTTCGTCGATTACCAACGCCTACAGTAAGACCGAATAAGGATAAAGTACTTCGTTGTTAAAATTTAGTTTAAATAGAAAAGTTTAGTGAAGCAAAAGCAGACGAGCCACATCATCGTATGAGTGACAGGAAAAGTTACAAGCGAGGGGTGAAAATTTGTTTTTCGGCGCTTGTAGCCGGCAACGATAGAAGGCAAGCTGTTGCAAGAATGATGAAGGCATGCAGGACGATTAGAGCTAGTGAGATTTTTTGTTTTCGGACGCCACTTACCGGATCTTGTGCTTTTGCTTTCTTCATTGTCACTTATATCCGACGACGCCATACTTACTGGAGTTGGATCAAATGAAGTACTGCGTTTGATCTGAGATCGCCTCGTCCAGTGGCGCTTGCCCTCGCTGTCGTACTGTACGGCGTTTTGTACGTCTGCAAAAATGCACAATCATTCAGATTTTTTGTTTGCTTTTCAGCAGGATTTTGCAAATGCGCAGAAAATTGAAAATCTGCAGAGTATTTGAGCATGCAGGATTGCTAAATTACAGCGACTGTTCAATTGCAGCGATTGTTTAATTGCAGCGATACATCATTTGAACCGATTGTTCAATAGAAGCGATATTCAACTGCAGCGATACTTTAATTGCAGCGATTGTTCAATTTCATTGTTCAATGTGTAGCAACTTGAACATCTGCAGAGTATTCGAGTGTGCAGGATTTTTTAAGCTGCAGGACTTCACTTACTAAATATCATGCTGGGAGGCGGATCCGGATAATTCGTTATCTTCCTCGGCACAGGCGACGCCGATCTCAATCGAAGCTCGGCCAACCGTGCTTCGTAGGCTGTGTCCGTGCTGACCGATTTACTGATGCCGTATCCGGATTCGGATTTGTCTTTGGTAATACATTCGGATTCGTCGCCTTTACGCGTAGATCTAGGCGATCGGCCTTTAAGTTCGTCGAATTTCTCCTTTCCCAGCAAAGACTCGCCGGTTTCTCGTCCCAAAACGTCCAGATTGGTCACTTTTTTGTTGCCAGTCGATCGTTTACTAGAAACGCTGACAGCGTCGTCCGCATAATCCAAACTGTCCATCAGTTTGCTGAACTCTCGAGTCTTTCCCATATCCTCTCGGACAACGGCCAGTTGGTCGGCAGCCTTCAGAAACAGACGAAAAAATACTGTACAAAAATACTTCGATGGCCAGCGGTTTTTCGCTGTACTTTTTTAACGAAATCGTTTAGTTCCTGTTTTTGATCCGGTTTCGATTCGTCTTGAGCAAGTTTCGATTGCAATTCGATCAACTGTTCGGCGATTTTGTCCAACTTGTATTTATTGGCCAATTGATGGATTTCCGAATCGTGCATTTTCTCCAGCATCATATCTCGTTCGACCAATAGTTCATTTTTGTCGATTTCGTTATCGTCTTTATTGCTCAGCATATTTCGTCGATCGATGTCCAAGATTTTTACATTCGCTTGCAACTGAAAATTGCAGGCAATTAGAAAACGAGAAAACACGAAGAATTGCAATATCGACTCGAAAACTGCTTAGCCAGTGCGCGAAATTTGCTTGCGTAGCGCTAAATCGTGCTCACTCAGCGATTTTACTCACTTCTTTGATTTTCTTCTGAAAATCGGCCTTTTCTTTATTGGAATCGGTTTTGACTTTGTCCAACTGTTGTTTGAGAATGGAACATTCTTTTTCGTGCACTTTTTTCATTTCGTCCATCTGCTGTCGCATTTCGTTGCCGACTTCGACGGCTTGGTCCAACAATTTTTCTTTCTCATCCGTTTTCCTCGTGGACGTTGGAATTTTTCCGGTGGACCTCCGAGATGACCGAAGTCCGTACATGACGGTCGTACCGCCTTCCATCTGCGAAAAGAAATCGTGAAATCATTTTTGGACCGATTCGTACTTTTTCAGTACAGGTTACTTCGGAAATTTTGTTCAAAAACTGCTCTCGTTCGACGCTCCACAGTCGCCTGTCAATATCGTAATTTTTCTGCAACGCTTTTCTTTCAACTTGATCTTTGTCAAATTGACTTTTGAGACTGTCCAACATTTCGGCCTGGAATATAAACGAGTTCCAAATCTTTTGTTTCCAAGCAAAAATAAGCTTACTTTTTTCTCATATTCGGACAAATCGCGACGCAAGCCCTTTTCGTCCGTTTCATATTTTTGCCTCATGTCGGCCAATTTCTTTTCGGTAACGGCCAACGATTCTCTGATTTGATCCCTCTCGCGACGAACTTGAGTGAGCTGAAAAGCAAAAAAATTGTGCTGGCTAGCGACTTTACGAGCCCAAATTGGCAACTTACCTGACTCTGAATTCTGACGCTGCTGTCTTCCATGATTTTCATTCGACTTTCATATTTCAAATGCAGCGCCTGCTGCTCGGCTTGCAGTACTTTATCCTCCTGTCTTTTCTTGTGACTTAATTCTTCTTTTTCGCGAGTCCAAGTCTGCTGCCATCTGCTAAGTTCTTCCCTGGCGTCGTCTCGATTTCGCCGGGTATCTTCCAATTGCTGTTTCTGGTCGACAATCTGCGAGAAATAACAAAAAACGTGCGCTGGCTAATTAACTTTGGAGCAAAATTGCGAAACTTGCAAAAACGATTCATCCGATTGGGCTACTCACTCTCGATTTCAACAGATTCGTTTCTTTTTTCATTCTTTCCATTTCGTCCAAGCGAAATTCGAGATCTTTCGATTTTTGCTCCAAATTCGCTTGGATATTTTGTTTTTCCACCTTCCATTCTTCGTAATCGGTCTCGGTTTTTTTCTTCAATTGGCTCAATTCGCTGATTAACTTTTTGTTTTCGGCCGACGCCGTTTCGGCGGCTTTCTTCGCCGATTTCCGTTCGATTTCCTTGATGTCTTCGTGCAGATTTTTGATTCGCGTCTCGAAATCGGATTTCTCCTTCAGCCAAATTTGTTCCTTGCGATCGTACGACGTTTTCAATTTTTCGTAGTCGGAATGAGTTTCGTCGTATTTTTTCTTCATATCGAGCAAGTCCTGTTTAAATTTCTCCTTCTCCGACGACAATTTCTGCCGATCGCCGTCGTACAGCGATTCTAATTTTTGATATTTCGTCTCGAAATCTTTGGCGCGTTTTCGCTCCGTGTCCAACTTGTCGCTGAGATCTTTGTGTTTGGTTTTCAGTTCGTTTTCGTATTTGACAACTTTGGCGTCGAGTTCGGACAATTTTTTTGTTTTTTCTTGCAGCAACGCGTCGCGTTCGTGCGACAGTGACGATTTTTCGTCGCGAACTCTCACTGATTCGTTCAAATGGTAAGTCAAATCTTTCAACTGCAGTTCGTAGCTTTCTTTGATTTTCTCCATTTCTTTATTCCAACGATCTTCGGTGTGCAGCAGACGGGCCGTCGCTGTTTCGCATTCGGAATTCGCGCTAATTCGCTCTTGTTTGCTCTGAAACGAGCAAATTTTCACTACACTTGCAGCGATGTCGATTTGTTCGTGCAGCGACGTTGATTTACTCCAAGTTTGCTTATGCATCGCTATAAGTTGTTTAGCTAGTGATTTTTTTGTTTGCGCAGCGCACTAAGTCGTTCTAAGTCGCGATGCATCGCTGTATAGGTTGAAGTGGCAAGTCAAAGTTTTTTTGTACCTTCGCGAAGTTGCAAAATCTTCCGACCCAAAGTACAGACATAAAAAATATATGCAACTCGGTTTCGTACCAAGACGATGAAAGAAAAACAAAGTAAATGCCATGCCACTTACTACTTCGAGCTGTTCTTTCAATTCGGCAATGATTTTCTCTTGTTGCTGGCACTTGCTGATCAACTGTTCTTGATTTAGATGATCGGATTTTACGGACGAAGAACTTTTCACGGACGATGATCGACTAAGCATTTTGCTCGTTTCTCTTTTCCTCTCGGCTAGTTTCGATTTTATTGTATCCAATTCTGATTTGATTGAACTTATATCTTTCGCTAGTTTGTCAGTGTCTACAGTACTGACAGCTGTTGCAGCTGGCGCTTGCAACATGCCAACCGATTTCGCTACCCTGCTAGTTCTCGGACTAGGTTTCGGAGATGCCTAGAGCGAGCAACAAATGATACCGCAGAATGAGTCAAACAGGCAAAAATGTGAATCACTTGTTGAGATTCTAGTAAATCCACTTGTTTGGAAAGGCTGTCGATTTTCTCGTGGACGAATTGCAAAAGCTGATTTGTTTTGGCAAGCTAAATTTAAGAGAGATTTATAGTCCAACTATAGTCACAAACAACTATAGAAGAAGTACAGTGCCAGTACAAGTGCTGATTACCTCCGATTCTACAACGCTATCAGTCATCGAAGTGTTCTGCGATTTTGCTTTGTTCCTCTCTTCTTCCAACGACTTTTCCAACACTTCGATTTGTTCTTTCATAACTTCCTATATAAATCATATTTGAAACAAATTTGCTCACTGTCTAACACCCTTAACGGGTACCGAACCTCGTATTTTTTGGCGCCCTGGCCCACCATTTTCTTTTGCATACTGTCGTATCGAGCCTGCGTCTCCTTTAGTTGATTAGTAAGGACTTCGAATTTCGACGCCAACGTGATCAATTTTTGATTTTCCGACTGACTTATCACGTGCTTATAGTCGGCCAACTGATTCTCAAGTTCCACCAGCTTTTTTCGTTCGCCGTCCAAATTACCGGTCAACGAGCCTGAAAACGAAACCAAGCCAGTGACGTCATCAGTTGCCGAGAAAATAGCCAGTGACGTCATCAATTCAATGAACATCATGTTTACTGTTCTCTTTCAGCAAATCCTGAGCTTTCAACCTTAGTTCCGATAAAGTGGCCGTTAACGGATTAAATTTCGTTATTGTGTGGACGGCCGACGAGTTTACGGACTCTTTTTTGATACTTTCCAATTTTTTCCTCCTGTCAATCTCCTTGTTGAGCGCCTCTTTTTCCTTCTCCAATTCGGCAATGCGATTTATAAATCTGTGCACATCCTTTTGCATCTGCTCCAAATTATCCTTCAATTTCGCCGGATCCGTTTCATGGTTCGGATGTGATAAATCCTTGTTATCCGTCGAGTGAGACGAATTTGATTTCAAGCTCGGCTTTCTCACTAAATGTATCCGTCTATTTTCGCCGCACAGCCTAAAATTAAAAATATGCCGTAAGTTTATTAGTCGTGTCACTTTTTTTTGTTTTCATAATTGCTTTTTCATTCCTGGCGCTTTATGAGCGCATCAAAAATTGCATTTTTTTTGCTGGATCGATTGCATAAGGAGCAAATTTGCTTTTCGCCACATTTTCCCAGCGAAAAGCAAATAAAATTCATCGAAACGATTTTTCAAATGTAAAAAAAATTGTATTATTCTCAACGAGTAGCAAAATTGAACAACTGGCGCCAAGTTATGACGAGTTTGTTTTTTTGAGAAAAGTTATACGATTTTGAAAAAAGACACTCGAAACTTGTTCTAGAAACATATTTCAGAAACATATGGTAACGTTTTTTCGAGAGAAAAATAGATTTTATTTGAGCACAACAAGTAAAAAACGAATGCATACTTACACAAATCCGTGAAGGCGAGGCCTTGGGAAAACAGAAAAAGCGTTAGTAGAAATCAAAATTGGATGAAGATTCAAGATTCTTCACAGTCTAAAACCTATGATTTTCACTGTCTAACTGATGATTTCTCGCGTTCTAAAACAACGCCATCACTCTAAAAGTCATGGTTCGTCAATGTCGAAAAATTCATGATTCATCACTGCCCACAACTCGTTAGTCACTGTCTACCACACATGATACAACACTGTCTATAAACCAGTTCTTTAGTGTCTACAATTGATAATTGCATTTGATGATTCATCACAGTCTACTATATGACTCATCACTGTCTACAATTAATGAGTCATCGCTGTCTACAATTGACTATTCACCACTGCCTACAATTAATGAATCATCACTGTCTACGACTGATGATTCATCGCTATCTTCAAATGATTTTTCCACTGTCTACAATTTATCATTCATCACTGACTGCAATTGATGGTTCATCGCTGTCTACATTTCTCACCTTTCATTTTCCGTCTCTAAATCCGATATCCTGAGCCGTAAAACGCCCGCTTCCCGTTCGACTAAATCCAATTTCCGCTGCAAATCGAATTCGAATTTCGGCTCGGCCGACGACGACGTCGACGACGTCGAAGCCGGCGAGGAATCCGACGCCGTTCTTCCTCGAATGACTTTGCCGGCGATTCGCTTGGCCGTGTCCTGATCGGCTTCGGTTTTTTGTATCGTTTCGAATTTTAATTTCCAATCGCCGATTTCCTCTTCGAGCATTTTGATTTTGTTTTTGTAGTACGTGTCGGGATTTAAATTTTGAATTTCGCTGACGCTGAAATTCGTCTTGCCGCCGTGGCGTTTCACTTCTTTCTCCAAAAGATTGTTTTGCGACAATAAACGTTCGTTTTCCTTTTCGATTCGGTCCAATTTCGATTTCAGGACGTGAGCCTCGTGCTCGGCGAGTTCCAATTCGATTTGCGCGTGCCCTTCGCTGAAACTGCGTTTCATCGGCGGCTTGCCCTTTTGATGTTGGTTGGACGACGTTAATTTTGTTAGCTGCTGCATCAATCCGTCGTTTTCCGTTTCCATATCGGACAGTTTCTTGCGCGCCGCTTGAATATCCTCCTCGGCGAATTTCAACTGTTCCCTGAGATCCGTCTCGCGTTCTAAGGCATCTTTTAAATCCCTGAGTAGTTGTTGTACGTTGCATTCGATTCCGTTTTGGCCGGCGGGCGAATTCGAATCCTTGACATTGGACGGCGTGCGACTGAACGTGTTGTTGTTAGTTGTCGACGACGACTTTTTCTGAAAAAAGGGGTATCAATCACTTTCAGGCGTACAAAAGCTGCTAAAGACGACAGATTTTTTTCTTTTCAAGCAACTTTCGAAATTTAGTTCGTTTACCTGTTGATCTTGTTTCAACAAACTTTGCTCGATTAATTTTTCGCGAGTTTCGATTTCTCTGAACTTTTCGCGCAAGTAGAAATTCTCGTCTTCCAACTTGCAACGCTTCTCGTCGACCGCCTCCAACTCGTTATGCAATCTCACCGACACTTCTTTGGCGATTCTCAATTCGGATTCGAGTTCGCGAATTCGCGGCGTGTCCGTCGGATCGACGCCCAACGAAGTCGCCAACAATTCTTTGACTTTTTCCTCCAAATGTTGCCGATCGGCTTCCGTTTGATCGCAGCGCCGTTCCGATTTGCGTAGTTTGAATTGCAGAATCCTGCAATTTTTCGCCGTCTGCTCTAGATCGCGTTGCAACTCGCGAAATTCCTCGATTTCCTCCTCGCGATATTGGTCGTGCATTTCGGCGATTTCCTGCTGCAGCCCGTTCACGTCGTGTTTCAGATTTTCATTTTCGTCCATCAACTCTTCGCACAATTGTTCGGCGGCGGCCAGCGTCACTTTGATAGCTTTTTTCTCCGGATCTCGGGCGAGCGACGTTTGCAACTCGCGCAAGTCGCTTTTCAGTACGATATTCTCGTTTTTGTAGTCTTGGCAGAGACTTTCCGCTTGCGACAACTTGTCGCGCAAATCTTTCAACTTTTCGCCGGTGGTCGTCAATTTGGCCGGCGGCTGACCCCCGCCGGCGGCGTTCGCCGTACATTCGCGTCGAAGTTTGGCGTTTTCGTCCTCCAACGTCGCGCATTTGTTTTCCATGATTTCCAATTGAGTTTTTATCGAACGAACGAACGAACGAGTTTCGTCCAAGCTCTCCGTCGGCGTGCAACTGCGTTCGGACATGGCCCCTCCGGAGCCGGAGCCGGCCGTTACCATGCTCTTGTCGTCCAAAATTGTGCTGGCGACGGACTCCCAAGATACGGTGCGGCTCAGTGGATCGTATCCCGACGAAGCCGTTAGATATTCGGCGGCGGACGATACCGCGGACCTAGAAACGTCGAAATTTGCTAGCTAATGAGTTAGTTTCGATAAAGTGCGAGAAAAAAGCTTGCGCGAGCAACTTATACGCGCTAGCTGGCAACTTACGGCGTCTGACGAGGCAACTTTAACACGATTGCTGGAAAAGTGACTGCGCGAGCAACTTTTGCGCGCTAGCCAGCGACTTAACGAGCACTAACGAGCAACTTTCGCGCAATTGCTCGCAACGTGCGCTCGCAAGCGAATAATCCTCGCTAGCTAGCGATTTTGAACCACTGACTTACCTGTA
This sequence comes from Prionchulus punctatus, assembly GCA_034698125.1. Classification (NCBI taxonomy): domain Eukaryota; kingdom Metazoa; phylum Nematoda; class Enoplea; order Mononchida; family Mononchidae; genus Prionchulus; species Prionchulus punctatus. The sequence goes on from JAQGBA010000703.1 coordinate 16,429, forward strand.
CGATTCATCGGGAGGGCTCAAGGACCTGCGCGACGATGGGCGTGAACTGCGCGAAGGTGGACGAGAATTGGAGGGTGAATCCGTAACTATGGACGTTTCCATTGAAACCTCTTCGGGAGCGGTTCCATCGACGGAAACTTCGGCTTTTAATATGACTAATTTTGTTCGACGTCGTTGCGACGACGAGTCGCCGTCCATCGACGACGACGGGCTTTTATCACCGTTGCCCACGGCCGACGCCGGCGCCGGCGCCAACGTATACGTGGCGAATACGTCCATGTCGTTCGACGACGATTTTGATTTTTTCACACTACCAGCAAGATTGGCGCCGTTCGATGCGCCGGCTTGACGTCCGCCGACGACCGTATTTTGTTTTTTGATGGCGTCCATCGACGACGACTCGGATAGTTTATTTGTTTTTTCATAATTATAAGTTTTCACATCGATGGGCGTCGATTTTTGGTTTTGCGGTCCACCGCCGGCAACTATAGAATTTTTAGCCAGTGACGATGAGGCGCCGACGGCGCCGCCGCCGTGTTGTTCTTTAAACCTGAAACACTTTCGGCACCGATCTTTCTTCCAAGCTTGCGGTTCGAAACCGGAACACAATTCGTCGGCCGACGACGACGACGATTGAGCAGCCGTGACGGGCATAATATTTGCTTGTTGCGGTGTTAACGAGGACGGGTTACGTAAATCGACATCAGTCAAATGGGGCGGTTTTCTTTTATTCACCGGCGATTGATCATCATCGTTGTTGCTCGTCGTTGGTCTGAAACAAAAAATGATCAGCTAACGTCGCTAACCAAACAAATTATGCGCGTCGGTTTGTCGCTGGACGGCACTGAAAAGCGAAACTACTCAGCCAGCAAGCCTCACTTTAGATGTAAATTTTCCTCGTTTAATTCGATTGAAATTAATTCGAAAGCCGTTAATTATTTTCGCAAATCTAACCTTTTGAGGTTGCTAAGCGTCGACGCCCCGACCTTGGTCGTCGCCCCTGCGGGCTTATAGTTGAGGAACGACGATGACGACGGCGCCCCTAATATCGGTTGGATAGTTATCAACAAGCTCGGCTGTCAGCTGCTCCGAGATCACCTAAGCTCGCTAGCCATTTGGGTTTTTTTGCTTTTACCTCGTCTTTTAATTTTTCACAAAACTAACTTCGCCAACGAGTTTACATTTCGATGACGATTTGCAAATTTCGAGTACGCCCATAGCATGAACGACGCAAAAAAACGACCGACGACGCCTCGCTCTCGAAAAAGTTTTACGCCGCGAATTCGATCTACGACACGAATTCGACGGAGAGAGGCGCAAAAAAAATTGTTTCGAAAAGAAATATCGTCGTCGTTCAGTCGAGCTTAATGGGTTATTTAGAACGAGCCAGAAGCTCGAGACGTGCAGCGGCGAGTGAAGAGTCGAGCAAGAATTTTTTACGAGTCGTTGCAAAAACCGGCTTTTCACAGACAAATATTCGCAAAATTCATAATACGCCACTTGCTTTACAAATTTCGAGTGCCGAAATACTCGCCACCTTGCAAAAAAATGTTGCAACTAACAGACAATGACGTCACCATCTAAATCTGCTGGCGAGAAAAAAAAGCGAAGTTAGAAGGCAGCCACTGGATATTTGTTGTTCTCTTATGCACACTTTTGAGCAAAAAAAACTATTGCTAACTAAACAGACCGCAGGCCAAGTTAGAAAATGCGGTCTGGGAAGATAGTTTACCGAAAAAGCGCAGATAGAAGGCGGCCAGTAAACTTTTTTTGCCTGCTCGTCGAACCTCATTCGTCAAACACAGCGACTGCTCATCTTTTTCCCGACTTGCTACAAATTATTGGCTGACTGCCGATGGTAATTATCGTAATGGAACTAGCGACAAACTCAATTAGGCTTTGAATGATATCTCTGACAATTTTCGCGGCAAATTTAATAGACGAATTTTGCTCTAGCCACGCTAGCTATCTGAACGAATAGAGCGAAAACCGTGAACGCGAGGAAAAAATATTTTTTCGCCAGACATGAAAAAAAACCTTTTAACAAATATAATTGAAATAAAACGAGGGATAAAAACCAACGGGCGCATCCAGAAAATTCATTTCTAGCTGGCTAGATAGCTAAACATGGAGGAAAAGAAAAACTAGCTAGCTAGCTGACTAGCCAGGCCGTTTTTCTTGAGGCGATTTCTCCATTTTTATGTCGCCGAGACTTATTTAACCTCGCGGTGGTTTTTCCTCCTTTTTTTTCTCCCTCCATCTATGGCGCGGCGAAAGTGAAAAGGGAAGAAACGGAAAGAGACAACGTTGAGCGTGCGCAAGCAAAGAAATTATGCCCTCGCCCGACGACGAACCGAGTTTGAATGACACGATAGGCACACTCATTTCCATTCTCATTATTTATGGACGGCCGTTCGAAGGCGACGGACGGATGGAAAGAGAGGAAGAGAGAGAGAGGGGGAAAAGGAGGAAAGCGAGTGAGATGAGGGATAGATTTTGCATAAACACGAGCGCTATAGTTGGCCAAAACGTGACAACTATAGACGTAGAGACGACTATAGTTTGAACGTGGCCCGAACGGTTTTCGTGTCTCTCGGACGCCGGTTCTAGGGATTTAATCGGATTTAACGAAAACGGGTCGAAACGGAAAACACGAAGAAGTGCAAGAGGATCGACTCTCACGACTTCAACTATTGGCGCCACTAGCTCGGGCAGATTTTCGGTGGCCGTTTTCAATTTAACAAGCAAAAAAGAGAAACAAGACGGGGAAATGTAGAAGTTTAACTCGAATCTCGTCCACGTCCGTGCGTCTCCTTCCGTCCGATTTCGGGTCCTCGGCGAATTAGTCCTCGGCGCCCAAGGTTGTTGGACCCAATTGGTAATGAACCAATTGACGAAACGAAAAACGAGCCAAATTCATCATTGGGCGCTTTCGGTTCGGTCAATTTATTCCGCTCGCTATTTCCCGTCCCGAAATTTAATTCCGTTACGAATGACACTTTTTACGGACATATATTTTGTTTTTTTCCTTTCGATTCGCTCGCTAGCCGTGATTGATGTGTTTGTTAAATATTTCGAGGTATCCGTGGAGAAAAATAGTTACGTATCGCTTTTTGTATCCGAAACGATAATCGCCGAGCAAATTACATGATATGACATGTTATTCATCGGACGGTTTTCCCTCTCTCTTTCCCTTTTGAGGATAGCGTTGTTTTTTCTGGAAACATTTTGCAATTAGAGTTCCATTGTTGAATGAGCAGTAGATTTTTTTCTTTCGAAGGGAAGTGAACGACAAAAACGCCGGAAAGTGAATAGGAAAAACAAAATATCTTTTGAGCACAAAAAGGCCAAACACTAGCAAGAAACAAAAAAAAAATTTGTTTCATTTTTTTGCACGAAAACATTCATGCTTGGCGGCAAAACTTGCTTCGCAACCGCTCGATCTTACCGCCGACTGGAATTTCCAGTTTGTCATTTTAAATTGTCACACTGAATAATATCTCATGTTGACAAACGACAATGTTTATTGCAAATCGACTTCGATCGCCGGGCGAGTGCTCTATTTAGTTGAAAAAACGTAGGAAAATTTGTTTTTTAATGATGAAAACGAGCGAAAATGACGATCTTGTCGGCGAACCAATTCCTAGATGGCTCCATCCCTTACTGTACGGTCAAATGGCCCTGGCTATCGTACTAGCTATAGCGGGGATCGGGCATATAGCCGCTCACGGATATCTGGCTAACATCGGCACGGGGATATACGCCGGTATAGCCGAGATGATCACAGCCTGTTTACAACTGTGGATACTAAAAAAGTCCGCTGGCTATTACGAAATAACGTCGGCTTCGATGCTGAACACAGCAAAATTCTGCATCGCCCTTTCGCTAATCCTGTGCGCCGTCAACGTGCCACTGATATCCGTCCTGAGCATCATCATGGGCGACGCCTTCGGATATCCTCACAAATCTTGCAGATACTTCGGACCCATATCCGATTTCAGTTGCATTACAGTAACCCAGGCGCCCAACGTCGGCGCCCTGCTGTGCGACATACTCCTGCTATTAGCAGGATTCGGCTCGGCCGGATTATTGGCCAAATCCGGAATGTATTTTCTCCCATTGAGGAAATACTCGAACAGAAATTTGGACAGGATTTAGTAAAATTAGTCACATTTTCAAAAAGAAACTTTATCAGCGAATAATGACGATTTATCAGTGTAAAAAATGACTTTTCTTAAAAATAGCTTATCAGCGCCTATTAAAATAAATATTCTGTCGGCTTACGTCGGATTCGAGGCTCCCAATGAATACGATTCCGTATCGCGAAGTCTGCTCACCGTCGTCGTTTGATTTCGTTTCCGTCTGAAGTTGAACATTGATATAAAATGGAAATTTTTTCCTCTATAGTTCCTCTATAGTTCGTCGTCGTCGTTGGTTCGAGGGACGGGGAGAATTTAATTGCCAACGTTTCAATGATAATTAAATGTCAACCGATGTTCGTCGAATTCTACAAATTGATACGAGGAGAAAATTTTTCTTTTTCGCGTTGTAAAAATAAATTTTTCGATGACATTTTTAATTACTGTGCGCCAAACTATAGTTGAACGGGTGAAATGTAAAATCGACGGGATCGAGATAGAAATTAGCTAAAATATAAAAGTTTATAGCGCAACTAACGTCTACAATGAAAGGGTAGACAGACCACAGGCGAAGCACTTCAAAATACTATCTCCCTCTCTCTTGCGATGAAAGTTTTTGAAAACACTTGAGAAACTTTTTTTTTGCTCGTCCAACCAGCGAAACGAGTGGCGACGAGGGACATCTGGAGTTGGATGTCATCGACTACTTTTTAGTTTTACTGTTTACTTCGGTAACGTGAAATTTTTCCTCGTTGCTTGGCTAGCCATTTATTTTCAGAAACTGTTTTATTGTCGGATGAACCTTGAATTTGATTGCAAGCCTGCAAGTTGTACGACTCTGCAATTATTGGTTAACGTTACGGCTTGAACTTATAAAAGTTGAGTAGTTACGCCTGTCCTTCCGCGTAGCTAATTTGGATAATCGAGCTGGGTACATACCATGTGATGACATTGGAAGTTCGCGTGTATCGTACGCCGCTTGTGTATTCCTGCCGCTCGTACAGTGGCTGCACGGAGTGTAATGTGGCGACAGTAAGGGTACAGCAAGCGAATGGCAGGTATATGGAATGGAGTACATGGGTACATGGAGGTACGTGGAGTGGAGGGATGGGCAGGTACATGCGTGCGTAGAACGATTCTTACGTGTAATCCACTAACACTAAAAATATAGAAATGACCAAACTAGAATGTATCAGTCAATTTAAAAACCCGAACTAGAAAACTTTATTAACCGGCAAATTTTCCAATTAAAATAAACTATTTATGAACACTATCAGTATTATGAACGAATAAGAAATTAATCACATGTTACAAAACAAAATAATGAATGTCAAAAAAGTTCTAGGCGAGTAAATTGAATGAATTCATCGAATAAATTAAACGTCATGAAGTATATACCAATTAGGCTTTTCTATCAAAGCGAAATAAGCAGAAAGGCGGAGTTGGTCGAAATCGTAACCGCAAGCACAGTTAACATTGGAACTATCGCCGAAAATCACTTTTACAGATGTCGGGCTTGACAGCGACATTCATCTTGAATTTGCGCAACTAGAACGTCCAAACAAAGTTGTCGAAATTTTGACTTTGCAAGGTCAAGCGCGGGCAATTTACTGCAAAATTAGTCTTGACAAAGTCACTGTCTGCTAAATAGGCGGGAATTTTCAATTTCTTCTTTTGGATTTCGCCCTGAATTATAATAAACCAACTGCAACTGAAATCAATATTGAAGTATCGCTTGAATTCAGCCTCTATATCTTCAAATACCACTCTGAATTTGTACATTAATTCAAATCTTATGGATCCATTTCAAGTGACATTGTTACAATTTATCCACAATTCGCTTTTCTTCGAAATCGTAACCGCAAGCTCAATTAACATTGGAACTGTCGTCACAAGTATGAAAATCACTTTTACAATTTTCGTTATTGCAATAACAAAACGATAAGTCACAATTTTTGCAAAGATGACAGTGACGATGGCAATTCTTACATCGCGGAAAGTCTTTGTAACTGCCACGAATAGAAACGTGCTCCCTTTTCACATTTTCTTTTTCGAAATGATTTGATTTTGCTTCTAAAATGACTCCACGACATAATATGGTAAATTCGATTCTTCTTGATTGATTTCAGCTACGGGGCGAAAATGGCTGATTGTCAAATGCAGATGTTGACAGCATCGACGATACGATATCGAACAGCTATTTTCAAATAATACAACTGATGTGAAAAGACTATGAACGACTGAACTCTTTCGCGCTGGATAGTCGCAGGTCGACAAAGGAGATTTGCGATACTGAACTCGTCGGCCAATCTGAACATTTGTTGCAAATTCAATTCGTCGACCTTGGCCATTGCTATGAAGTCGAAGCAGTAAGATTACAATCTAAATTGTAAGTGTTGTACGTTGTAGCCAGTCGCAAGTTGATTCTATAGTCTCGCAAGTGAGGTTTAGGCCCAGAAAGCGTTCGCAGCGACTTCGACGATATTGTATTCGTCCGAAAGGCTGTACAATGTTTCAACGTTCTTTTCATTGATTTGATCAGGACCCGGGTGAATCGGGTTTCAAACAGTTCAACAAATCGATTATATCGCTGATCGCTGACTTTTTGCCCGGAAGGTTGATAAATACTTGATGTTTCGCTTTAGAATCGCCGTAAAACATTCTCTTGATAACTGGGCTGTACAGCGCCAACACTTCTTTTGACACCCGGATGTGTTGATTTTCGACAACGAAAGCGACATTTCTTTCTTCACTTTGGACAGATAATGTTTATTTCAGCGAATGCATTTTGCAGACAGCAGTACGAAATTTCGTTTCAGAAAAGAAGAGTAGGAGGCGAAGCAAACACGTTCAGTTTATTTATTTTGACATTTTGAAGTAGAAAGCTGTTGTTTCACCTACTTTGCAGCCTATATTTCTTTTCTGGAAAACTAGTTTAATGACTTGCTATCATAATAAAGTTTTTGCAAGTCTACGAACATCAACATATTAGCATAAAAAATCATCAAGTGAAGTTTAAGTGCAATGAGTTTTAAATTTATTTAGATTCTGCGCGACTTCGCTGCTGGCTTAAAAATGCCTACCATAATATGCAATTTGTGGTGTTACTTCGATTTACCGTAGGAACTGAATTAGATTTCTAAACTGAACAAATATAATAGCCAAAGTTAAAACTTTTATTATTTTATTACATCTTTGCAGCTTACAAAAGTCATGATTAGCAAACAAAGTTATTTTGTTGTTTTTTTTCAACACTTTAGGCATGCCTTATTGATAAATCCAACTGGGACTAAAAAACTGACATTTCAAACTATGTCACAAATCCAATTTATCCATAAGCTGGTGATCGTCGCTCTTATTGTAAGTTGAGAAAATTTGTTTCATTGCCCTTATCACTTCGGTGGTAGAACGTCGACAACAGCAGCCAGCATTACATTATTCCATACACGTGGCAAAGGGCGCCCACTGGGAGGCAAATTAGAACCATTCAATATGACGGTCGAAAATGTTGTCCTCGAAGAACAAAACGAATCTCGAGTGTAGTTTGGCTTTTCAGAAGCTGTTTCATATCACAACGAAATCGGCATTTCTTCCAACCACTCACAATTAGCAAATACAACAGCTGATCAAATACATTGTTTGATTTGGGCAAAGTCAAGCAAACTATATTTTGATTGCATTTTGCGAAAGAACGATAATGCGATGGCATTGATGCGGGTAAATCGACCAATTTTCGCTGAGGAAACGACTTCAAGTCGTAATCGAAAACATCAATGAATTCACATTTTTGTGAAAAAAAGCGCATTTCTTTTATGGAAGCAAATGAACGTATTTCTTGGTTCCTTCTATTTTCCATTAAATATTCCAACCTGCAAGTTTTGTTCGAATCATCGATTATGATGGCTCGACGTTTCTGCTGATGTACAAACAACCGACCTGAAGATGAACAATGATAAATTTTGCACAGCAATATGCCAAAAAATTGAGGGACTAATTTATAAGATTGAATTCGCCCGTTTCAATCAAGTCAAGTCAATTCGTTTGCCGGCATGGAAAGTAGCAAATCCTTCAAAAATGAAACTGATTTTTATTTTTTATTAACATTTCCAGTCATTGTTAATCTTCTTTGTCAATGCTATAAAACTAAAACGTTAGTCGCAATTCAAGTCGCCATTCAACAGTTGGTAATATTTTTATAAGCTTTAATTAAAGTATGGCTGTTGCTGTAAGACAATTTCCAAATCTTACTAATTTTCGCCTCTGCGATTTATTTGACATTACGACTGATAATGATACATCCCTTCAATGGGCTGTTACTCATGGTTTAATTTCGAATCGAATGGTTTGCCAAGGAGGGAACTGTTTGGGTGTGAATGCTATGTGTTTGGAAGATGAGAATGGGACGGATGGATATATTTGGCGCTGTTCTGTTGGCAGAGCTTGTAGAAAGAAGCTTTCGAGCAGGCGTGACTCATTCTTCTCACATAGCCATTTGGATGTTGCCACAGTCATCAGATTGGCTTACATGTGGTCGTCCGAAATTGATAAACAGAATCTTTTACTGCGCGAATTGCAAATCGGCAGCTCAGCCTCTGTTGTTGAATGAAAACAACTTCGTCGGGACATTTGCCACGAATATTTCATGGCTAATCCAATTGCCTTGGGTGGTGTGGGAAATTGACGAAAGTTGTTTCATTTGATGCAAATACCACAGAGGTCACTTAGTGCGCGAACAGTAGGTCTTCAGTGGCTACGACGTTGCAACAAAATTTAGCTTTATGTTTCCTGTACAGAGGCGCGATGCTGCAACGCTTTTGCTGTTGATCCAACAGTACATACTTCCGGGAACTACAATCATTTCGGATTTATGGCGTGCTTATAACATGGTGAATAATCTCGGCTACAGGCATTTAACATTGAATCATTCCATTCATTTCGTTGATCCTATAACTTTCGCAACTATGATTCACATTGAGTCCGTTTGGCAGAAGGCCAAGGAAAAGGACAAATGCCGATTTGGACCTCATCGAACCATGCTCGAAAATTACCTTGGCGAATTCTTGTGGCGACAGCGTTTTGGCAGCAATCCGTTTCATAATTTCGTTTCACAGTTGAGGGATGCTTATCCAAATGCTGCTGTCTAAAATTTTTCTGAAAAGACACACTTTAAACAAATACACGTTTAATCATCAGTATTTTTAAAGATATTAAAATCGTTATAACAAATATTCGCCAACATACAGGGTCTTTATAAAGTCCTTTCCACTGTTTGAGCGTAATTTTTACAACTTTAGAATTATCTAAATAAGCTA